>JAPDEK010000044.1:0-273000 GCA_027569065.1 Aspergillus cavernicola
CTGAAGCACCCTCTGAAGCACCCTCTGAAGCACCCTCTGAAGCACCCTCTGAAGCACCCTCTGAAGCACCCTCTGAAGCACCCTCTGAAGCACCCTCTGAAGCACCCTCTGAAGCACCCTCTGAAGCCCCGTCTGACACCCCTCCTGAAGCACCCCCTGAAGCACCTCCTGAAGCACCCCCTGAAGCCCCCGGGAGGCACTAGTGAGTAGTCAGGCGGTGATGAGTCTCCGCCCTGATAAACCCCAGCGTCGAATGAAGCTAGCCTTGGTCGGTGAGAGGTGACTCGGAGATGCTGGCGCACACAGAAGTGGTTCAAAAGCTTTTTGCTCGACTTGACTGGGCCGTCAAAAATAATACAATACAGATACAGTAACAAAAGTTCAACAAGGATATGATTTGGGATTTGGGATTTGGCTGGCTACCTGTGCCACTGGGGGAACTTCATGTGTATACTTAGTATGGGTAAGGCGTACGTGCCGTCTTTGATAATCAGAATGGTCATTAATATTATTAAGTCTTGGTCTGCTTGGTTCGGTTGCTTGCTTAGTTTGGCCTCGTTCGTTTGTTTAAACCTTTGACATGACAAGGACAGTTAAATAGAATAAGCATACTAAGTACTGTAACAAGTCTCTCATGGATACAGCTTGAAGCTGCTAGAGGGCGTTGACGTATGCGGCACAGACTCCAAAGGACTGAATCTTATTCTTGGAAAAGATTGTCGAGGCATGTATACGCCATGGAACACTTAACAAACTATCCAAGGGGCATTAGTTCTTAATTAAGCCACTTGTCGTCCTATTGATTAATCCCTCCTGTTCCACTTCAACCTCTCCAACTACAGTATTATCACCCTGCCAGGATTTTAATAAACAACTTGTGACTTTTACCCATTCTTCAAGGCTGGTTTCCTGTTGTATGTCCATCATGGGGGGCAAAAAAAAAAAAAAAAAAAAGGGAAACTTAATGCAAAAAGATTTGAGCAAGCTCGGGAAATCCCCGAGACCTTTTGACATTGACTTGAATTATTTCTTGTCTCAAACAAGTTTTCAGGCGCACGCGTAGGGCTGTGGGTATTTGGTGATGCGATGTGCCCGGACTCTAATCGTGGCCTCTCCTGCTGGACTACTGACCCAAGAGACTTGCTCGACGTTGTTGACTCTGTCATATCCAGGATTGGATCCCATATTCCCATGTCTCTCCTGACCATCAACAGCAACAGTGAGGTCAATGTCATTTTGCAAATATGGACCCGGAGGATCCGTCCACACCAGGGTAACTTTTAGGTGCTTGCTCCCAATAGGAATGGGAATTCTCAAGACCTCCCTCTCGTCCCCCTGTCCAAGTGGGTTAGCTTCAACATATCCCCTATCAGGCTGCATGCCAAATACAACTGAATTCGCTAGATTTACCAGCCCCTATCCGGAGTTTCCGTTTGGAGATTGGGCTGTCTCTGGGGGATTGTATTGCCCAATAATTTCAGTGGCACCATTGATCAATAGCGCTTATCAAAGCGCAGCGCTAGATTGATACCCCATATTAGGACCCCGTAAAGTCTGCAGCAAGACGGCCACGCAGCCAGCGACAAGTGGCGTAGCCATACTGGTACCACCCAAAAATACCCAGTCCCCGCTAGAAGTTCCCCATATGTTCGATGCAGGTAATGATGAGGCCCTGGACCGTGCAGTCAGTATGTTTGTGCCAGGTGCCACAACGTCCGGCTTAATTCTGCCTTCCTTTGTTGGGCCGCGACTGCTAAAGGCAGCCATACCATTTGCATTATCCGCCATGGGATCGTTGCGGATTGGTGGCATGGGGTAACGAGAAGGCCAGGCACTGTGATAAGTTCTTGGGTTGCCCTGATCACTCTCACTGGCGCCGACTGTGATACAGTTTTTGGCTGCCGCATGCGCACCAATCTGTGCCAGGTCGATGACTCCATTGCTGGGAAATTGGCAGGTCCATCATTACCCGCAGCAAAACAAATCACCATTTCAGGATGGTTCCAAACAAAGTCATCGATTTCAGTAGAGCTGGGATCATAGGATAACTGGGTGCCATTATAACTGTAGCCCCAAGAGTTTGTATGAATTCGGGCCTTATCATTCTCATATGGTTCATTGAAGAGCGTAGTTAAATTTGGGGGGATGCCACCGAGTCCATTGGAATCGTCAATCAAAGACTGCACAACTAACGATGCTTGTGGAGTTGGGGATTCAATGTTGGCACCATTAAACATATCACCACCGACAACTGACCCGCAACATGTGTCCCATGGCCGTCTGGGTCGTCTGTATGCCCTGTGCCAATAGCTGATGGTCGGCCCAGGGCATACATTTGCCTGATCTTGTTGGGGGCAAACGTAGGAAGCGTTAATTGCGGATCAAGAGAGCCTCTGTTGTATCCCGTGTCCGTCACAGCAATAACCTCCCCATGTCCCTGGTAGTTGGCTCCGAGATGGTTGATGTTGGCATGTAAGATAGTTCGTGCGCGATCATTAAATAGTTTTGTTGGGTGGACTTCATGAATGACCTTTACTTTATCAAGGGCGGCTATTTCATCTAGATACTGCTCTTGAACTTGAATTCTGATCTTGTTGCCACTCGGCTTGAGAATATCAAAAGGCACATGTGCAGCTGTAGCAACAGCAGATTTATTTTCTGAATCTGTTGCCTCGACTCCGTCGTGGAAGACAATATCGACATTCTTCAGAGTGTTAGTTTGTGGTGCGCTAGCTAAACTGGGAACAGCTGGCTCTGAAGTTCTAACTGGCTCCTTAAGCCTGGGTGGTAGGACAAAGAGCTGGGGATACACATTTGCCCAAGTAACGCCATTGATTCTGCGAATCGCGTTGATGTCGGCTGTTTGATAACAGCAGAGGTATGTGTTCTCGGAGACATATTTGTGAATCTCGACTCCCCAAGAAGAAAGCTGATCTTTCTGTACTTTTGAAAGCGGATGAAGTGTTTGAATCAGGATATAGTTCGAGTCGGCTGCATGGTCCTTTTGGATGCCATAAGCCTGAAGCATTGTTTGTTGCGTGGCCGGCTCCGGCGAATTGCCATTGATGGTAATTACGGACATGTTGATGGTTTTGTTTGCCTTGCAATTTACTTTTATTTTTTAGTGATAATAGATAGGTTGGGGGTTTAATTAAAATAAAGTCCCACAGGGGGCATCTTTCACATTTTGTATAGATTTGACAACCTTTTTATATACAGTACATTGCACATCTGTCATATAAGGACTACTAGCTGTACGAAAGCTGTAAGTCAACGACTACATCATGATACGCATATGTAAAATCACTGACGATACTCACTATGAGCAAAGCTGTTGTCACAGTCCAACCATATGAGCTGCCACAACCTCGAGTTGGATTGCAGAGCTGTTCGTATTGAGGAACCAACGGTATACTTCGATAGGCCCGCGGCTTGCTGTGGGCTAGAATCGGCAAAGAATCTATGCATCCAAGAAGGTGGTTTTAATAAGCAGACAGCGATTATTTGGGATGGCTGTTTCTGAATCAAGGCTATATGATCCCAAGCCGCCGCTGTTGGAAGATGAGATACTGGAAACTTCACGATTTCTACCAATAGAGCTGAACGACATTAATCGACGCGATAATAGCAACCGCTGGTCATAGATATTGAAGATGATGATGCAACGACGCTGAATTCAGCACACCGGGCCCTGAGGGGAGTACTCCGTATTCCGTATTCCACAAGCAGCAAGAGAGGATGGTATAGAGATAGCCAATCAGGATGCTCAGAACTATCAAAATAAGGTTAGATCAGATTATTCTACCCCACAACCTTATCTTACCCCAGCGATGCCAGGATCTTGGGATTTTGATCAAATAGAAGAAGCTGCTGCTGAGGCGGTGAAAAAGGAGGCCGAAGGAATGAACCAGCCTGATTTCAGCGACAAGCTACCATGGAAGGCGGATCTCGAGGGGCTGAAAACCTTGGAGGCTGAGGGTGTGAACTTTGTTTCCAATGACTAGGGGCTACTTGGGGTGGACAACATGCATAGAAGGCACTTTACACCAAATCCTTAGCTGGATAATGCTAGGGTAAACAGAGGCACAGTGCCGGACTATTCCGGACGGATCAAAGAGGGACATACATGGAAGAGGGGTTCTATGCCTGTTCCTACTTAATGAGCTCCTGGTATTGTCCACCTACTGGGCGGTTAGTTATCATCGTACCTAGCGAGGCCCATGCTACATTCTTGAGGTCGATGCCTTGACGGATTTCATACTTTTTTTGACCCAGTTTCCGTTTACCGGTACAGGCTTCAGTAGAGGAATGTCATCGGCACGTCGTCCCTTGCCGCCTACAGCCGATCGATCCGATGCCACAGCCACCAACCCCACCCTCGCTGGGGTGTAGACACGAGAGGGATTTCTACCGATTTTCGGATCGAAAGTCACTCATAGAATCGGACAAATTACGGGCAAGGCTGAATTAGTCCCACACAGGACCCTAGCCTGCCTGCCGATTGGCATCACATCTATAGCCGAAGACAAGTTGAATGCCATCTCATAAATACCTCTTCCCCGCTGGGTGACCTTCTATTTACCATCGATATCTATCTCACTATGGCTCAGGAACAGCCCTCCCTGGAGGGAATCTCAACCCTCAACCAAATTGAATCCCTCGCCACCAAACGCCTCAGCAAAAAGGCATGGGCATTCAACTACGCAGGGTCCGGTGACCTCATCTCCAAGAACCTAAACGCATCCGTCTATAACTCAATCCTCCTCCGTCCACGAATCTTTATCAACGTCCGAGAATGTGACCTTTCTACAACAATCCTCGGGGCTAAAGTTGGTTTACCGATTTTTGTTTCGCCCATGGCCATGGCTTGTCGGTTTCATGAAGACGGTGAGAAGGGGATTACGACTGCGTGTCGGGATTTCGGGGTGATGCATTTCATTTCGAATAATGCGTCTATGACGCCTGAGGAAATAGTTGAGGGTGCGGGACCCGGTCAGGCTTTCGGATATCAGCTTTATGTGCAGCAGGATCGCAGGGAGAGCGAAGCTGTGCTGGAGAGGATCAATAAGCTAGACGCGATTACGTGCATTGTCTTAACCGTGGACGAACCTGTTCCGGGGAAACATGGGATCGACACGGATGGCGAGAAGCTATATCGCGATCTAAACCCAGATGCAGATGCAGATGTAGGCGAGAAGGATAATGGCTCTGCGGATGGTACTGGTGGTCCTGGCATACGATCTGTTTCTGGACCAGCGTCAGACCTTACCTGGGAAGAAACCCTAGATTGGCTTTCAAATCATACCACTCTACCGATTATCCTCAAGGGAGTACAGACGCACGAGGATGCTCGGATTGCTTCTCTGTATACGCCCCAAGTGAGAGGCATTATATTGTCCAACCACGGCGGGCGCGTTCTGGATACTGCCCCACCGGCTATCCATACATTACTTGAGATCCGCAAACACTGTCCAGAGATACTTGAAAAAATGGATGTCATGGTCGACGGAGGCATTCGACGAGGTACAGATGTTGTGAAAGCGCTGTGTCTGGGTGCTAAAGCTGTTGGTATTGGTCGGCCAGTGTTGTCGGGACTCGGTGCTAGCGGTGTTGCTGGGGTTCAGAGGACACTTGAAAGTAAGCTTTTCATTCTCTTGTATCCTTGGCTTTTGAATGTCTCTGTTGCGGCTCAACTAATTGGCATAGTCCTGGCGAATGAGATCAAGAGCACTATGCAATTGTTAGGCGTGCAGAGTGTCTCAGAGTTGGGACCTCAACATGTAAGTATATACCTTCCAGTTGCAATTCCGTTGGATTTATCTTCTGCTAACTGCTTGAACTATCAGGTAAACACAAAGATAGTAGAACAACAACTATATGATGGGGTTGGTGACTCCTAACACATCCTCAGGAAACCTAAAACACAAATATAAACCCAATTCGAATCAAATGACTGCTCCTAAAGGCACACCCAAGTCTCTAATGTTCCATCCCACGCTCTAACCTGAATCCTGGCCTCATGGGCGTCCATTTCCTCGATCAACCTCTCATAATAGCTCGAATTCTATACTAGTAGCCTCTTTTGGCCATGTTGCGCAGGCGCTCACGAGCCACCTAACTGAGAGGCGGGCGGAGTCTCATCGTGTTGCAATATCCACAACTAATCGAATCTGGAGACTCGAAGGATTTTCAGAGGGCCACCCTGAAGCCAGCTGGATTGCCTAGTGCTACTTCGGCAGCTAGGATGACCGTCCTATGTAGTGCGTGCGGAGGGACTGACAGAAAGTTTATTGTGTTGCCTTTCATTGATTCAGCACCCTGTCTCAGAATTTCTCTCGGATGTAGGGTTGTGATTTCGTGGGTGTCCATGGTCGACTTTAGAGATGGATATTATTGATTGTTCTCAGGTGCTATATGCCTGGCTAGCACTAATATCGTGAGCTGCACAGACAAAGGCAGGTGCAAATAATATGAAAGAAGAAGAAAGAAGAAGGTCCTGAACCTTGACCACAACCGAATTCCTATGAATCTATACAATGAGATCTGTATAGGGCGGATGGAGTCACATGCTCAGCCAGGAAGATATACAGAAGGTATCGCCTCATGGGCCCGATCAATGAAACGAGATCGCGTCTGATCTAGACCGAGCTAGCATGTGATGTGAGTTGTGATAGTAGGCTGGATAATATCATGTGAGAGGTGTTGGAATGGTGGTTACGTTTATAGTAGCTGCTGTAGTGGGTAGTTTGGTGGGATGGTTGTTCTAGGAACTCGATTTTAGATGCCGATGGTTGGATACTATATGTGCTGTTTTATGTTTGGTGTCCTCTTTCTATTTTTGTATACTTTCTTCCACTGCTTCGGTCATTCTTCAGCCCCATAGGCATAATAAGGCCGTTCTGGTCGTGGATGCCGTTACGTCGTCTTTTTTCAACGATTGAGTAAGGGGATCCACAGCGAGCAAATATCATCCGGGCTCAACGGTCGAAAACTGGAAGATATACATAACAATCGAACGCCAGGGCTTTAATTATACAGAGGAACTGGAGGCTGCCTTTATATTTTCTTACCTATGCCCGCGAACACCACTATTAGACCAGTGCATGAAAAATCTCAATTTATTTAGAGTCATTTCTCCGAACTTGACCCACAGATGGCACAGATTCTCCGATAATCTGATAAGAGTGTGGACCACGCACAGAAGATGATTTCCTCTCTGAATCAGATAAGAAATTAAAAAACATTTCGGCAGTTTTCCGTTCCATGATATGATGCCCTTGTCTGGGTTCTAAATTTTTACCTAGTATCCACAAAGCGTTGAATCCAGATTTGCTCCAAGATAAATAGGAACTCGGTTTTCCCACCTTCGAAGTTTTCCTTTTTTCCTCCCCGTTAGCAGCACGCACAGGACTTCGCACACCACACCATCAGAGCCGAGCAAGACAATGGACGCCCAAAAAGTTCCATCTAAATCCACTGCCGATGTGCTGGCCGAACCCGTCCCTCAAGAAATCAGCAACGCATCTAGTTCAGATGGAAACTCGATTTCTGAGTCTAGTGCTGGGAAGGCGCCACCACCGCTCCTGGTAAAACTGGTTATAGTTTTCCTGATTTCATGCATTAGTTTTGGCTCGCATTGGAGTACCGGGGTCACGGGTGCTATGAAGAGTACGATTAAAAAGGTACGCGGGGCGTGGGTTTCTGGGGTTCTGTGGTTATGCGATTGAAACTAACGGCTTTGGTGGCGGCGGGGATAGGAAATGAATATCAATAATGTCCAATTTTCGCTTCTGGAAGCAAGTGAGGACTTCATGGCTACGGTGTTGATGTTACTTAGTGGGATTGTTACGGACCGGTTTGGGGGCGCTGGTATGTTTTCTCCATACATGCCCACCTCGGAACCGTTGAAGGTTTTCTAACTCCTCGCGAAATTTGATCAGGGATGATGGTTTATGGTAATATCGTCTATACCATCGGATCAATCCTCGTCGCAGCCGCAACGACAGTCCGATCCTTCAACTTCATGATCGGGGGTCGAGTGGTCCTGGCACTGGGGGATATCGCGACGCAGATTGCCCAGTATAAGATGTTTTCTTCGTGGTTTTCGCCAAGTGATGGCTTTGCTTCTACACTTGGGTTTGAGCTGGCTATTGGCAAAGTATGGGTTTTCTGGTTCTATCATTCCTATGAAGTCTTGCTAACTCGGTGTAGATTGGGGGGTTTGTTGGCAAGGCGACCGCGAATGTGATTGCCAAGGTAGTTAATCGTTCATCTCATATTGTTCTACCAAGATATGCTAACGGATGCTCACAGCACACCGGAGACTTCGCATGGGTCTTCTGGACCTCTGTATTCATGAATCTATTTACAAACGCCACCACGGTAGCATTCTGGTTCTTCAGCCAGTATTGCAACCGTCGGTACCAGGGCCGACGAGACATCGCAACCAAAGAGCAACTAACAGAGAAGAACAAGAAGTTTGATTTCCAAAAGATCCTCCAGCTCCCGTGGACGTTCTGGTGCATCCTCGCCTTTTCCTTGTTCCAGACCAGTGCCGCATTGGTCTTCAGCCAGAATGCTACAGAACTCGCGGAGCAACGCTTCGATGTTGATTCGGTCACGGCTGGGTGGTATAGTGCTTTATCTCAGTATGCTGGTATGTTGCCTCGTGTCTAGATCCATTTTACTAGAAGGAAACTAATACTAGTAGGATTCTTCCTTGTCCCCTGCGTAGGTGTGTTTATCGATGTTCTGGGAAATCGAGCCTCAGTCAGTGAGTCCATCTAACAAGCTCAACTGTGACAAGGCATGCTCTAATCAATAAAAATGATATAGTCTTCCTCTGTGGACTCGGTACCTTCCTAAGCATGGTATTAGTCAACTTCGCCTCCTCCGAAGCAGGCACAGGAGCTGCATTCGGTATCTTCGCCATCGCCACCTCTCTCGGGCCTACATCCATCATCGACAGCATTCGCACGGCACTCTGGCATCAATCTGTATTCGGGTGCGCCTATGCATTGAAAATTACCATGAACAATGCGTAAGTTTGAACCTACTTCAATATCCAAAAGAGCCAAATACTGACCATACCTCCAACACCAGAATCAACATAATCATCCGCATCATAACCGGTGCTCTGCAAGACGCAGACAACAATTCCTATCGACGTGCCGTTCAAGTATATCTCTTCCAGAGCGCTGCGGGGCTAGCTGTGGGACTTGGGATACTTATTGGATCTCTCTTCGTTAAAGAGCTCGGTGTGTTGCAGTGGACAAGGAGGAAGCGGATGACGGTTGGGCCGGAGATTATTCAGTCTTTGAAAGAGACGAACTTGGTTACCAATCCTGGTCGGACGCGGGTTATTGCTCTGGCTGGGCTTGGGTTTATTACGTTGTTGACCGCTGGGGGGTGGGCGGCTTATATTTGGGGGGCGATTACTGGGCATAATTCCTAGGGGGGGTATACAGGTGTTGGAAGTTTTTGTAGTGTGGTAGTAGTTAAATAGATGACTATGGCATCTACTTTTCTGGTAGAGACTCAGCAGTATCGTTCTTGGGACGGTAAAGCATGCTTACTGTAGCCAGACTATACTATTCGGCGTTTAGGCATTGTTGTCGAAGCAGATGAAGGGGCGTTCAAGTGCGTAACACAATGAGGTTTATCATCTAGTGACGCTAACCTCTTTAATGTCTGAGGCACTTGTAGAGACCATCTAAGGCTACATGTATAACGCTTTTGACTTAACAATCCTGAAACACAGGTAACAAAGGCAATATTCGCCAATGGATTAGGTTACAAAGATAGAGACTATGGTCTAGTCCCCATGCCACTTTTATTGAACAAGGCTGAACGCAACACCTCAAGTAAGTCATTATCTGCACATACAAAGAGTATTGGGATTCCATATACTTTCATGTATAGTAAATCCGGGGTATAAATACAATGACCTCCCCTCTTATGCCAAAAACTACCACCTATCATCCAAGATTCAGCTGATAGACACAAACTCGAACCATGGCGACTTCTATAATCCATCTCTCTCTTTTCCCGCCTGGAAAAACCCAAGAAAAGCCTGTCCGGTCTACTCTCCACACCCGACCCAACCGATGACTTAATATCCATCTACAAGTCTGCGGTCACATCAGGTTCATTCGAGAGCTACAAACTGGTCGCGGCTGAGATGTTCTCGCGCATCGACAACCCAGCCATTGCCCTGACTATCGAGGAGAGCATCCTGGCCGCGATTAAAAAGAGAGGTCAGCTCCCGAGGACAGAGCATATTTTCATGAACATTCTGCGTCTTCGGAACAACCGGGTCCTGCGTGAAAATCTCTTAAAGTCTGCGTTGGAAGCAGCGGCGCGGGAGAACAATGTCGCTGTTGCGAAATGTATCCTGCAGGAGGAATTCCCTATCTGCTTTCTCCAGTCATCTATTCTTCTTGCTGCGCGTGAAAACAGCGCGAAGATGTTGACGCTTTTAGTCAAAACTCTGGTTGAATGGGGGGGCGTCGATGTCAGGACTTTGGTTGCATTGTTTGGATTTGCCGATGGATCCCATCCCGATATCGCGGTTCATATTGATTTACACCAGCTGAGTATCCTCACAATGGCGTTGGAGATCTGCGTTGCTCATAAGTCTGTAGGTATGCAGACCATCCTCCTCGCGACGTGGAGTGACTATGTTAGGAAGCTCACCAAGCCAGCACCTGGCTTGGGAAATACTCCGCAGGAATTCAATAAATTCGCTGTCGAGGAGTATGGGAAGCTTTCTCGGGTGAATTGCCTGAAGCTTTTCTGCCAGCGTATCCCTGACAATCTTCGATGCAGTATTTCTGAGAGGCTGAAGTTTGATGGGTCCCGGTCAATGAATGTATCCCTGTCGACCGGCGGAGAAGTGATTAAAGCACATAGTGATGTTTTGGTTTACTGGTCGCCGTACTTTGGGAGGAAGGAGCATGATCTTTTCTCCTATTGCTTTGATGGGAAAGTGCCTGTGCGGGCTCTGAGAGCTGTGGTTGAGTTTATGTATACTGGTGGATATCCGGATCCCAAGGCGGGGGATAGGGAGGAGGTCCTGCAGGGGGTTTTTAATGCTGCTAAGTACTTCTGAGATTCCAGAGTTGAGTGAGATGATTCAGGCGTTGATGGAGTATGTGATGTGTGATTCATTCCCTCTCTGAGTCTCTATCCATTGGCTTCATGGTTTGTACGGCTTCGACTTTAATTATTAATCTCTATACTTTAATATTTATAGTCTCTATCTCTATCTCTAGGAGGATTTTGGATTTTGGATGTAAAGCCTACTGACTCGAATCACTTTATTGATTTAGAAGAATAATGTATACTGTCAACCCCTAGATCTCGAATCGACCAGCCGCGTGTCTACTGAGTAGAAGGATAAACTGTTAGGTCTAGGAATCCAAATTAAGAATCCCGAGAAATCAGACATTGAAAATAAATAGATGGCAATGCCTCTTGTCAAGTAGCTGTCTGCCTTTTCTTGCATGAAGATCATTCTCTTGTGCTCGCTAAGCAGAGGACGGAAATCAACTGTGCCGTTTCCCATTTGATATGCTTTCTTCCTATGCTCTCTATCAAGGGATACAATAATGGACTCTATCATGCCCATAAAGAGCTAATGAAATGGGCCTAGCTAGCCAGATATAGCTACTGCTCATACTTCAACGGAAGAAGCGGTTCATGGAGCACCTTGAGAACAAGGCCCATGTGCTCCTGAACCAGCTCGATCTTGGCCTCGACGACACCGGAATGCCTCTGACGGATACCATGCGCGCTGGGATAGATGCAAATATCTCTGCTTTGGGCGGCCAAGTGATGAGGCTCAAGCATGAAGTGATGCGTATGTAGCATGACCGTCGCTGTTTCCGTGCGTTTCGTCCGATGTATTTCTGTTTCGTGTGTTTATTTCTTTTTTCTTTTTCTTTATATCTGCTCGAGTGAGTAGAAGCCTTGTTTTCTTCTGATAGTGATACGTACTGAGAATCAATCTGTGACTACAAATTGAAGTCCAGTTGTGTTGATCGAGTAGCCCATAGTTGTTTCCCTAGATAGAGCCTTCAAGTCGAGATTATTGAGCCATCGAAGACCGACTGCCCAAGTTGACGTTTATTAAAATTGATATTGTGAATTGGCGACAAATTTCCAAACGTTGTTTATTCATTGTAGAGGTTATAGGGTATTTTATTCAAGCTTCAAGAGCAGCTTTGCAACTTCTATGTGGCTTCGAGCAGTGTTACTTTCTCCATGTTCCCGATGTGGCGGGAGGTTGGGGGGGTTCTACTCAAGAGTTGTAAGAGTCTCACGATATCGGTGAATGGATTTCTTGTTGATGATCTCGCAGGGCCTCATGGAGTGAACTTTGTTGAAACTGTTGTGATTCTCATTGGGCGTTTTACCCTGAACCAGGGAACACAATCTCAGCTGAATACAAAGCGCTAGTTCATACTCCCTCATGCTACAGCCCGGCACGGATGAAACAGACAGCATCTTGAGATAACAGTGCCCTTGAACATAATCCATATCATTCGAAAGTCCGCCCCCCATTCTCAACATCTACTCCATCACTATAAGCCCTTACGGTCTCGGCAACCGGCCTCCTCAGCCCAAGTCGAAACCGATCAACTCTCGACATCCGCTCCAAGACCATCGTATCAACCCGCAAAACACTCTCCTTATATAGCGTCTGACTCTTCCAATCATACGAGCAAAGCAACCCGCGCTGCATTCCCCCCTCGCTACCACACAACACGAGAGCTAGAGGCGGCCTCGCTGCAGTAAACAGGGTTACTGTCATGAGATTCGTGTCGACGAGGGTAAACACCTTCTCGTCGCCGTATTTTGACTGTCGGGATTGGGCGAGTACGTTTCGAACGACAGGGTCGATCGTTGGATCAACGCCGATACATTCCCCGTCTATATCTTTGTGCCGGGAAAGTTCACTCGTGTACGGGCTCCATTTTAACCGATGACGGTTCGTCCCGAAGATATGGGTCTCTATCTCGCTAATATCCGTGTACCCTTCGAAGCCGAAGAGCCAGGGCTGCGCACGCCAGGGTTTCCCCCCATACAGTGTAGCCAGGAGGTAAGGGGAAAATAGGACTGCTATAATAGCTGGTCCCATGAGGAGCCACCCCAGCGCTGTAAAGGCCGCCAACGTTCCACCCTGGGACTTACTAGACCCCAGGAAGAATGCACCTATACCGACAGCGAACGGCACCCCACGGATCGCGAACCGCGCTATCATTCGTTTCACCGTGTTGCGGAGGAAGAGGTTGACTGGTGTGAAGGATTTCCAGCGGATCGGAGCCGCGAAGCCGCCTCCTAGGATTACGGTGTCGTCTTCGCCGACACCATCGACTTGGCAGACGGGGGTTATATCCCAAAGACTGCGATCCCAAACGTCGTCGATGTGATGCCAGGGCTGGTCTCTGTTCTTAGGGAGAAGGCAGATCAGGCGTTCCAGGAGGCGATTACTATCGTTCGCTAAAGAGAGACGACAGAATTCCTGGAACGCAGTATTCTGGGAGTTCACCCTGGGTCGGCGGCGGAGGAGCCCCATTAGCACGTAAGTCAAGTCGCCTGGGAGAAAGGCTGTTGTATTGTTTGCGCGAGTGCTTAGGCATTGCAGGGCGATACTAACAAGCTCCAGTGGACTTAGGATGACTGAACCCTCGTAGTGGTCAACAAGCTGTCTGGAGTCCGGGGCGTCGACCCACGCCTCAGCGGGGAAATTGCGCTTGGGCAGGGAACGAGGATTCGTGATATCTCCGCCTCGAGTGTAGATGGTGATGGGTAGTTCTGTAGGGCTGAGGAGCACCTCTGGGAACGTCCACATCCGCTCGCCCCAGTGTTGTAGCATGGTCTTCATATCCGGGTTGGCGGATGGGTCAGTCACTGGGGGACCGAGAATTATTGCTAGGGAATGGGCACCGCGGACGATATCGCTGATTCTGTAGACATCCTCGGAGACGTGATCCGGGTCTGGCATGCAGCTGCATGAGATCCAGTACGCAGATACCCCCGCGTTTTGAGCAGCAGCTGCGGCGATGACGTGAAGTTCGTCCCAGTCCTGGGGGCCCTGGAATTGAGCGGACGTGTAGGAGATGAAAATGTATTGCAGGATAGCTTCACGGCCATGCTCTTCTTCCCAGTCGGCGACGCTTTTGATCTCCACACCTTCCTCCGTCAGGAAGCACAGATATCTCGGTCGCAGCGGTCTCTCTGCAATACCATTCATCTCTTGACCTGCTGTAAGAGCCAATGTCGATGATCCATGAACAGCCTCGTGGGGATTACTTGGGATATACGAGTACCCCCAGAAATGATACTTGAACTGCTCATAGAGACCATTATTCCGCACCTCACCACCAAGATCTGCAGGAACAAACAACTAACCGAATTAGCCATATCCAACAACCCAGAGCAGGGGAGTGCACAGCTCACCAACACAAAGATAGCGGCACAGGCCGGAATCCATTTCAGACACACATCCAGAGATACCCCGTCCTCCTTCCCCTCAATCCTATCTTTAAGCACCCAGTATACAACCCGAAGGTGGATAGGAGTGACAGAACGAATACTCGTCCGGGCCCAGGTCCCGTTTTTAGGACCCCGTCGGACGTCTTCGCTTGCTTGGACGATGAGCTTTCGAAGCCGACCGTCGGTAGAGCTTAGATACCGATCGTCTTCGGGGCCTGTCCATATCCGGCTCAAGACATCGCGGTGTCTATATGCTTTGCGATCAACGTACGTCAACCCGGGGTTATCGATGGGGTGTCTATCCGCCCAGGGGGTGGGGACTTTGACGGTCACTGCCGCGTGGGTAAAGTAACCAAGTAAAGCTGAATTATCCTGGGCAGATGAACTCGGTTAGCTTTAGGGGCTGGCTGTATTGGTAGAGCGATATGGCTACCTTTGGCGTGTCCAGTGTTGAACTAGGGCCTTGGGAAGTCTCAGGATAGGCTCCAAGATCAATGCGATGTTCATGGGAATCTGTCATGTTTGGTGGGAGTGGTCCTGGATCTGGAGGTGTTTGCTTCTGCGACTATCCTTGTTAGCTCGACCAAGAAGGAAAGATGTGGATGGGGAAAGAGCTGTGTGTTGACGGGTGGTGCCCTGATTAAGTCTGTGGCGGATGGCGAACAGATACTTCAGACACTTCGCAGACGCTTGAGCCTCATCCTTTGCCATCCACCCCGAGGACCAGGGTCTTCCCCCCACCACTGCTTCACACCATGATGCGGCGAAGACATCGTTCGTCACTCGCCCGCGTCACCCATCCCAGGCTAACTACGGAGGGATTGGTTTTAATGCTGATCGACACTACTAGTAATCTGAGAATGTACGCCAAGAAGTTCGCTGAGCAAGATGACGGCCCTATGGGGTCTTCTTTTCCTCCGCTCGGGGGAAATCATATCCCCATTCTAATCTCCAGCAAAGACGGCAAGTTCAGCTCGTCACGCAACCCCCCCCCCCCAAGAGACTAAGATTACACTGCCCTCCGCAATCTATCATGTCAGCTTGGTCAATTATCATTAATCCCAAGAGGCCCATGCTCCAGGTTGTCCATCCCCCCATCACGCCGGCTTAGAAATAACCGAAGGGTGCGCTTCCAGGCGGCATGGTTCTCAATGAGGCCTCGTTTCCGCCACAAGGTCCATCCCAGCAGGACAGCCAATGTTAGTGGGATTGAGACCACCCAGAAAATCCAAAAGTCTTTTGATACCTCGATGGAGGCGTTGTCGGGGGCTGTGTTGAAGAATTGACTACCGAAGATTGTCTTCGCACGTATGGTGTTAGCAGGGCTACGCACCGGGCAACAAGTAGTTTAGAGGACCTACTGAGACAGTCGTGATGGGCAAAAATATTAATGTGACGAAGGCGATTGTCGCCATGGTATTGCTGTCGGCTTGGAGGAATCCGTTTCCCTCTTGAGTGACCAAATGGAATGACTACAGGATGAGTTACCACCACCTCGTGGATATGCCTGACGGTGGAGGACTTACCAAGGCAATCACGTTCTTCATCCGTCTATCCAGACTCCTCAGGCGGAGCTTGACGGTTTGAAACTCCGCTTCTACCTGGGTGATGGTTCTCCGTGTCACTCGACCGGCAGCTCGCTCTTCCTCCGTGGCCTTCAGGGATAGGTCTTCGTGGTAATTTAAGAGGTTCTTCACGGTTTCCAGAGCTGCGTCGGAGCTCTCTTGCAGATATATGATGTGTTTTGAGATGTTATGGAGACCGGTAAACGATTCTCTGTCGCGATTCAACCCGAGTGCTTTCTGTCAGAGGTCAGAGAAATTCGACCATTCGGAACTCGTACAAACTCAATGGCCCCAAACACCCTTGACAGATTCCAGACCATTCGGTCCATATGATTAGATAGTTCGTGCAAAATCACCACAAACAAACTCAGAGGATCGTGAATAACCCCGTTCTTTACGGCTTCGTAAGACAACCTTAAAAACCGGTCCCTTACCATGTGTCCACCAAAGCAGACCAGGGTTACGTTTGAGCTGTTCGAGTCGATCGGCCATCGCAGGAAGAACCCCGATCGTATCCAGGTGTAGTCACTGTGTCTCTTGTACTGCCCGGGCCTGGGGTCTGCGATTACCGGCTCCAACCCGGGGATGTCAGCGAGCGTGATGTTTTTGCAGAGGTAGTTGAACCAGCAGCCTGTGTTGCGTTAACCTTTTCTCTTCTGACGCAAGCGGTCCGGGGTTTAGGTAAAGTACATCTGTGCCCATCACTGGTATCCAGAGAGCCAAATGAGTGAGTTACAGCGCGAATTTCCCCCTCCAAAAAAGCTGTCGGGATGGAGTAGTGATTCGCAAGCCATAACAGGCCATCTTTGAATTGCGTACTTGGCCGGTTGAGTTCCGGAAATCTGTGCTTGCTTGTCAGATCCTAGTCACAGAATCCAGGTGCCAGTGGCAAACAAACATGGCTCTGAGGAGGGGTTTGGAATGGGCGACCGCTTCGATAGACAGAACCTGAGAGGCTGGATATTCGAGGCCCTCAACCCAGTCAAGAACCTCAACCCGGGTGTCGACGACGGAGACATCTCCCGGGATATCCTTTTCTCCAGCATACACTGCAAGGACCGCAGGATCATTGAAGACGCCTTGCATTGTGCCGCCAAGTTGAAGTTGTCATACATAAAAGGGTCGGATGAATGGCTACTGAGCCCCTTCATGTAGCCTAACCGCGTTTGCCTAGCAGCGGATGGGTCATCATTTGAGAATGAGGCTGAAATCATTTTCCTCGACGTCTCGTATTTCCCATCTTCCCATTTGAACTGCTCTTTCCCAAAGCCATAATGTCCCCACCTGAGAAACATGGGGGCGGCTATATCCCATCTCTAAAGGGTTCATTCGACTTCCACCGTCTCATTCCCACCAGGCGATCGACAACCGATCGGCTAAATGTGAGACCAAAGGAAACTCCCCAATATGATGGGCATGACTATTCCCGACCGCCGACATCAAACGCGTATCCCAACTTAACAACAAGCAGACCTCATGGAGGCGACTATATCCCTCCCACCAGCAATCCCAGGGCAGATAAACCGCCCCTTCTCGGGCGCCCGACTCGAGTAACAACAACGCCGCATCTCCACTACCGTGGCGAGAAACACGGGGGCGATTACGTGCCCCAGATTTCTCGTTTGCCTGTGCCCAGCCTCACCGACAGCGCTGATTCCCGTCGTGGCGATAAAGTGCTCGCTGCGGAAGCGATGCCAAGCGGGGACATCGATAGTAAAAGGAATGAATGGCACGGAGGCGGTTATGTGCCTTCATTCCAGGAACCGGGCGAGGGTACTTCGCGCCCGGAAGTCCGACAAGGGGGGGTTGTCCCTTATTCTAAAAGATGACTTGTTTTACAAGGATACGTCAGGCCCTTGTTCCCCACAAATTCACCCTCACTGGATAGAGGCATCGCAATCGCATTCTGGGCTCGGTACCTAAAGCTCTGGCATATCCTCCTCATACTCTGACAGACTTGGCGGCAAATCCTCAACCTTCGTCTCCCAAGCACTCTTCTTGGGACCTAATTCCAATTCTAGGACACGCCCCTCTGCAAAGAAGTCATGCCCAATCTAGTTCCTAGTCCATGGTTCCCCGTCGCGAGTTGCGCTCTGGATATAAAGAGACTGACTTGTAGATAGAATTGAAGTTGATATTGTGAATTATCACTACCTTGCCTGTTATATTATTATGGATACTAACTTCCTTGAACAACAGCAGGGTAATCAGGTAGATATTCTGTCTGTGCACTGGGAAGAGGCCTAGCATGCTGAAAACCGTAAAGAAGTCTATCACTCTGCTGTTATTATTGCCAGGAATGTCACTGATAATTGTGTTGAATTAGAATAGAATATACAAGTGCGCCTGCTTAGCTGACGCACCAGGTTGACCAGCATGGTGGAATTGGAATACAGTTAAAATGGCCTGTTTGTCCCTGAGGCAGAGAATCCCTGAGTCGTGCAAGAAGGACGATCAAGATACAAATTCTTCAGCTCCTCCGAGTGTTTTGATTAGTGCGGCCATATCTTGTGGCACAATGCTGACTGAGTTAGCTGAAACTCAGCTTCGCAGAAAGCAAACTTACAAGGTGTAAATCCAGCAACTTCCCTCATAAGTCTCGTGGCCATTCGCGTTCAGATAACACGAGGCGAATTCCAGGAGAGGGTTGCAGAAGATCAGATCCTGGTAAGCCCAGGAGCCATCAGCATGATGTAGTTAAAGAAAGCCAGTGAAGTTTATGTTAACCCTATTAATGGCCAAGGACTGGTCTGTCTTGTATACATTTCGCCAGTTTCTAGGGTGCTTGAGATATTTATCCTGATCCATAGTATAGCCTAATTAATCTGCTATCAGGGTAATACAGAAATTATTATATATATACTTAACTATCCAGGAGATACTGTGAATTTAAAGACTCTTGGTACCCAGGTTAATATTATTCTTTGGAATATATCTAAGTATCTTCCAGCTCTCAAGGCCACCCTGCCCTTGCAGAGAGACATGCAACAATCTGGCAAGTAGTCCTTGTAGTAGTAGATATCTACCAAGCTCTGTATTATTCTTAACTGGGAGATAGAATCTACCAGCATGAGCAGCTAATAGATCCCGTGGAACAAATCCCAAATACTGCAGAGATTATAAGCTTTAGTCCTGAAACAGAGAGACTGTGTCACACCAGTAGAAGCTATTATAGTAGGGCTTATCACTCTCCCAACGCAGGTTCTCTCCTGTGTAGTCCACACGACTAATCATTACATGATACACACCATTCTAGAAGACAGTTTGGAGTTTGGTTGATACACTATCAGCATTAATAGTAATAATATCTATTTTACCCTGTCATATAGACTCAGCAGCTGCCATGGTCCCATCAAAGCCAAAATCGGCTTGCTTTTTCTCTGCATTGGAGCAGGCTTGATCAATGCTCACGAAACTCACACCAACCCGAGCAGTAATCACATCATCAGGGGCGACTGAATCAAACCTGACAAATATACCCGCGGAGAATTCACTTGCAGGGTATGATGTAACCCGACACTCGCAATGGGGCGGATGTTACACCAAAAGAAATGAGGGGGATCGCCTAATCCACCCACATCCGAGTCCCTTTGCAGTCTGAGTCGAGATGCGGAGACTCCGAACCCTAACCTCGCATTCCCGGTCCCGGTCCCAGTGACGCTCTGGAAAAGACTCCGCGGCGGCGGGTCCGACGACACCGACATCGATATCGACCCTTCCACCGAAGACGAGCAAGACGACGAGAGCACAGAAGACGATACCTCCGAAAATGACACTCCACACGAGTTTGAAACCTACATCGACCCGCGAACAAACATGAGCGGAGACTGCCCAAACATCCGCAACTCCGACTACTACGGGGCGCCCCGCTAACCGTCACCACAGATACTACTATTATCCTTGAATATTTAGTCCATGGACCATACAGTCATGTGGGTTCAAAACAAAATAGACTTGCACCTGAGCAAAGCGAGGGTATCCGGCTTGTGTTTATCTTATAATACTCCTCAGCCGGATCTGACAAGTTCACGTCCCAGAAAGAGACATAGATATACTTGATATTTGACTTCTAGAACCTTGCGGATGACTCTCGCGGTGTTTAATTATGCTTTCACCCATGTTTTTCACATACTGTTTCTACCCCAGACATGTCGAAGAATATATATTCTATCTCCACCAGCTAGTTTCCAGGTATATATCAAATATTCTCCTGCATGTACTCGACATCATGCTCTACAAAAGAGCATGCGCGCCAACAAGCGAACAAGTGCGATGTCATAACCATTAGACCACGCGACTTGATATTTGAAAATTTAATCAGATAATATATAAATTAGACTAAGAATTAGTTACTATCAGGAAGTAAAGTAGCACATACTATTAAATAATTGGTCAGGTTGTTCAAAAACCTAGTGAAGCAATCTGTAATAGGCTGCAGGCAATGGAGGTCAACCAGGGTTCTCTAATAAAATAACTCTCGTTTTAGCTTCAAGTAAAAAATTCTTCCCTCTGTATAATTGTCGGTTTTGTTGAGCACGTCGGTAAGGGGGCACCTTTTTTTCAAGGATCAAGGCGGAGTTGCCTTCTCAATCATGTAACTAGCTCCTATGGAAAACAAGCATCTCTTGTAAGTTTCAATCAGAGAATCAAGAACAGTTATTTGTGTAAGAACCCGTGTCTAGGGTCACGTGCCTCCAAAGTCTTACCAAAAAGACCAACATCAACTCGCGAACTACTGTTTGCGAGCCCTAGAACCCACTTAGAGAACCCTGGTTGACCTCCATTGCCCTGCAGCCTATTATAGATTGCTTAAGTTTTGAACAACCTGACCAATTATTTAATAGTATGTGCTATTTTACTTCCTGATAGTAACTAATTCTTAATCTAATTTATATTTTATCTGATTAAAATTTCAAATATCGAGTCGCGTGGTCTAATGGTTATGATTTCTCGTTCACATGACATCGCTACTCCCAGTAGGATACCGAGAAGGTTCCCGGTTCGATCCCGGGCGCGACTATTTTTGCATCTCTATTTTTCTATCGGTAGATTGTTGGGCGTTGAACCCTCTGCATTGCGTGCTCTGTTATCTAGCGAGCTCCGCCACTCGGAAGGTAAGATGTGGTGTGGTACACGTGATTTTCCACGTGACCAGTGCGAAGTGCCGAAGCCATCTCAACGTAGATTATTTTCGATCTTTCTGTCGTTAAATCAGCTAAGAAGCCCTTAGCTATGTACTCTGTCCAGATTCCAGAGTACAGATTATCCTCTGTAGATTGCGCCCAAGATTTTTGTGTACGTATAAAAGTTAATGCATCATGTGATCCGAATCTAAGATTTCCCCGACCCACTCACTCTATCTACACCTCTACCAACACTGATACATTTTTTTTATCAAAACAATGGGAATCATCGACTTCATCAAAGACATCCTCCGTCCCGGAAACGGGGTCGACTACCCTAAGAACGGTGACATGGTCACAGTCCACTACCACGGCTACCTCTACGACCCGACTCGGTCCTGGAATAGGGGCCGTCGGTTTGACAGTAGTATCAAGCGCGGCAGGCCTTTTACGTTCCAGATTGGGATGGGAAAAGTTATCCGAGGTCTGTTACCTTCCCTGCTATTATTATGAACCGACCGGGTTTTGTTGCGGGTGGCTGAGTCCTGTATGGTGGTAGGATGGGAGGTGGGGGTTCTAGGGATGAGTCTTGGGGAGAAGGCTCTTCTTACCTTTGGGCCGTATGTTATGTTATTTCTTGTCCTCTTACTGGTTGGTCTGGTTATACTGATGCTGATGCTGATGTTGGGGGTAGTGATTATGGGTATGGTGCGAAGTATGTATAAGTTCAACTGTTCCTATTAACTATTTGATCTGTGCTGATTGTATCATGAAGAGGAGCTCCTCCATTTATCCCTGGGAATTCGACGCTTGTCTTGTAAGTTTTATTCTTCTCCTACTACTGAGTACTAGTATTTCTATGCTAAGTCTGTATGTATAGCAATGTCGAACTGCTTGCTATCAATGGCCGGAGTCTGCAGTCTGATGACTCGGAATAACTGCAACGACTTTGGTCTTGCTTGTGTTATATCTTATCAACTGTTCAAATGACTAGAGTTTAATTATCTCCGCGATCAGCGCGGGCGTTCTATGGGTACCTAGTTACCGTGCAGATATAGAAAATCACCAGTAACTTGTAGCTGCTACTCGGGCATGAAGGGCTTAGAACAATATAATATGATCAAAACGGAATAGTATGTTGTCCTCTGCGTGTGTAGATAGAGTTCTATCTTAGATCAGCTCTTGTTCCTTCGTCTCAGCACGCTACACATTTAGTAACTACCACCATTCATGAGCCGCATCTCCTCCTCACCTCACCAAGTCGTCCAACATTTCTTGCTAGCCTTTTGATGATCAACAAGGAACTCATCTTCATGTCCATGCGCAAGATGTTGCCAACACACCACGTGGTTGATTGGTTGATACAGTAAAGCATCATGATTGGCTCTGCTGGTTTGATGAGACCTGGTCCTAGCTCTATACTCCAAGTTTACTTTACACTTACAGGGTTATCTATAATTACCTTGGAGAACTATTAGAAAGTATAATTATAACTACTCTGGCATAATACGCATTGCCCTTCCAGAACTCCTCTGCGCAGTCATCCTTGATCGCTGGATTCCCAAGAACCCCCCAGTCATCTATTTCGAACATTACTTACTAGTATAGAACTGTTCAAGCGGGATATTATTTCTCTAGGCGACATCATAACCCTAACCTGGCCAACTAGAAATGCACATCACAGCTTGAGTCAAGCTCCACGCATCTGACTGTTACGGTGGTAGGAGGGCCTGGCTTATGAGATTCTATAGGCGGCAGTTATCCCCTCTTTGAGATCGAATAAACATCCTGGCATCCTACAGTAACCTCTCTACCCCAATAATATATACTCCCAGTATCATAAAGAACTGTTGACCCACACCTGTACGAGTCAGCAATTAGCGTGATTCCATCCCCACTCTTAATCTCCTGTTCTCAGACATCATGTATAGCCCAAGACATACTTAGACACCCCCTCATCCCCAAACAAAGTCCAAAGTCCCATAACCAAATCAACCACGATGGTCAACGTCGCAGTCGCCGGAGGCACCGGAGGTGTCGGCCGAACCATCATCGAAGTCTTGGATTCGTCTCAGCACCAGGGCTTTACGTTCTCACGAAAGGTTTCACTACCTGCCTTCTAATCAGAGACAAGGACTATCCTCTCAATACTGACACCGTCCCAGCCAGCAGAAAACCAAGAACAAACCCCTAACCAATCTTTCATAACAGCCGACTACACCAACATACCAAATCTAGTCACCACACTAGAAACACTCGAAATCCACACCGTCATCTCCACCTTCGCCGTCAAAGGCGACTCCCTTGCGACCTCCCAAGCAAACCTCATCGAAGCAGCAAAGATATCTAAATATACGAAGAGGTTCATCCCGAGTGGATTTGCGATTTCGTATCCGCGCGAGTGAGTACTTAACCTGCCTGACCTTCCATATTATATTACAACCCTCATCCAATCAATGTCCAATAAGTAAGTAGACCTGAAAATAACCAAACAATCATATAGATCCCTCCAAACTCTCCCCCAACTAAAAGACTACTTCAGCGCCCTCTCAACCCTCCAAGCCTCAAATCTCGAATACGCAGTCTTCACGAACGGCATTTTCCTCGACTACTTTGCGCCCCCCGGGTGTAGTATATTGGAATCCTATCTGAAACCGAATGTCTTCGTCATTGATATCGCTAACAGAGTCGCTGCAATTCCGGGGGATGGGGATGTACCGGTGACGTTTACTTACT
This sequence comes from Aspergillus cavernicola, assembly GCA_027569065.1. Taxonomy (NCBI): domain Eukaryota; kingdom Fungi; phylum Ascomycota; class Eurotiomycetes; order Eurotiales; family Aspergillaceae; genus Aspergillus; species Aspergillus cavernicola. Next base: position 23,924 of record JAPDEK010000044.1, read on the forward strand.
CGTTTGATTTGGCGAGGTTTGTGGTTGCCGCGTTGGATCTTGAGGTTTGGCCGCAGCAGGGGGAGGAGGGGTTTAGCGTTGTTGGGGACGAGATTAGTTGGAATCGGTTTGTGCGGATGGGGGAGGATGTTCTTGGTGAGTATCCACTATCCTTATACTATAGGTATAGACTAAGGCATAGTAAAGTGTAAGTATGCAGTTACTAACAAGAGATAGGCTCGAAATTCGAAGTGCACTATGACTCCATTGAGGAATTGAAGAGATTCGAGATCACGGAGTTACCTGGGCATCAGGCGTTGTATGCACACTTCCCGAAGGAAGCGTTTCAGTGGTTTATGTCGATTTTTGAATTGTTTACGGCGGATGGAAATTCGTGTATCAAGAGAGAAGGGACTTTGAATGAGCTGTTTCCGGAGATAGAGCCTTTGACTGTGAGGGGGATGTTGGAGTATTGGAGGGATCAGTAAATACTAGGCTAGGTATAGCATGGGGGGATGGTTACTGAAGGGATACTGAGCGGACAAGGTATATCAACTTCACGATTAGCATCATCATCAACTTAAGCAAAAATCATGGAATATCACCTAATTCCCCTGATAATCTCATCCATTCGTGCTCGCCAAGACTTGACTAAAAACCCCGGCAACGGGAGTTCAGAATGAGAGTAATCCCATCTGAATGCGTCTGCAAGTCCTATACACTTTCGAATAGCTGCTCGTTCGTCATTCTGAATTTCATCAACCGTCTCCCTTTCAACCTTCGCATCATGACAGCACGTGTGACTAATCTCAAGATCACAGAATGTGATATACCGAAGAATTGTTGCTGCGCCTTGATCGTAGAAACGTCTTTCAGACATTGTGTCGAGTGGGCCGACCATGAATTGAAGGACCATCAAAAGGGCTGGGCTATATTCGAGTCGATCCTTCCGTGACGATAGATATCGAGCCCGTGCGAGTCCGTCTAAGAACCTTGTAAGTGCAGTGCATCCGTTGATGGAGCATGCGCAGCGGCAGTCGTCTCGGGTATCATCAAGGAGTATTGAACGTAGTAACTCTGTACACTCCGGATTCCTGCAGGAAAGGTCATCTGTTGGTAATATCGAATCACCTAGCGCATGGGCTACGTAGTATGGAGCCGGAGAGGACGAAGATGGTCTTGTGCGATACAGATCCGCACCTTTACCAATGAGCCAGCATGTCCTTTCCAACAGGAAGACCGGGTCAGCCTTGCGCCCAAAACCAGAATCATCATCGATCTTCATGAGACTCGTATACCCAAACTCATTGACCTCATCCACAACTCGAAACCCAGCGTCCCATAACCGATCCATAATATCAAGATTGACTGTCAATAATCATAAACAGAGTCGAGATTCTCACTTTCAAGGCGCTGGACACACCCAGAACGAGCCTCAAGAAGCTCACGGGCCCTATCAGTCCGCCGGTCCATGAGGAGATCAGACTGAAGACACAATTCCGAAACCACATCAGCGGACAACATGAACTCTACATCCATCTGCAATCCCTTCCTGCAACGCACAGCCATTTCAACAATCAGCCGCTGGATCTCCAAGTTTCGCTTTACCGAGGATATGTTCAACGCCGGCTTCGCATTCACCCCGGCATGCTTTGAGAAGAGAGCAAGAATCCGAAACAAGCAGCTTTTTTAAACCTCTTTCTAGATCGAGCATTGTCCTTCGGAGACTTAGTTTCTCTCGCCGAAACAATACAGTCTATAAAATAGATATACTCACAACTGAATCACCTGCAGAAAAGTCCCTAGACCCTTCGACACCTCCGTCATAACAGCACTTAAACACTTCAGTGTATCCGCACGAAATGGATCCAGCGATTCATCCAGCAGATTGCCCTCTCTAGGACAGCTTGTCCGACACGCATGCAACATCATCTCTAATTTCCATAACCACGGCCTGCAGGACGGGATGGCTTGGACGGTGAGGGTGCTTCCTGGAAGAGTGAAGAGGTCGGTGATGGTTCTGATCTGTCTTTACAGCCACAGGTTTGCCTATATAGGATATATAGTCTCTAGCTTGGAATGACAATAACCCCAACTAGGATTAAATACCTTCACTGAGCCTTGAGCCATCGGTGCCTATAAAGACATCGCCTCCTATGTCCTACAAACTTCAAAAGCGACCGTGGACGCAGATTCAGTCTACCCTCGATGAAAAATAGCATGCCATATAGTCCAACCCCCGATACAAACTGAGCTCGGAGTTGTTGGGCCCTATCTTGTTCTCCACGTCGAGCAGTTTCCCGAGAATCCTGGACCAGTATCAGTTGCCGGTTTACCTCTTTACATGACGAAAAACATGTCTGCGATTCTTTGACGTTCGGCAAACCCGCCAAGTTCGGCGACATGTCCGTGAACATCTTCTAGTTGATGTGTTTTTGTTCCCTATAATCAGGCATGAATCTTGTTACATCAAGGACGACTTACTGTATACAATATTTGTGGCGAAGTACAGAGACCTGACGATCAACAATGATACCCCGAAAAGCAACAAGATAAGGAAAGTAAGCCGTTCGCCACAAGCATTTGTCTGCATCGCGCCACAAAGTCCAGGTACCCCAAGGGCAAAAAATCAAAGATTAATCAGACACTACTTACTCCGTAGGAAGTTGGAAGTTGAACACCAGCAAGGAGAAAAATTGTTGGGGACACCGTAAAATCAATGGAAGTTGCTAGATGACTAGGGCATGCAACCGTGCAACGTACTCTTTTTGTATGCATGATGTAGACAGTTCCCACACAAAGCCTCGACAGAAGCTTGTCATTGGCAGGAGACACCGCCAAGACAGTCCGTCTGGACTTCGTGTCTTGATAAACTAGTAACTAGGGTTGGTGGGGTGGACGATCAGGTGTCAGCCCCCCGAGGTGGTGGGAACTGCACTGGGGACGGGCCGAGATCGAGGCTTATAAGTTATTGCAACCACTTTTACATATAAGGTCCGGACCCCAAAGTGATCAACACGGCGTGCATTTCTGTAACCAGTTGTATACACGACCGGAAACCCCAGCTACGCAATTCAGACCACGATACTATGCTACGTTCCCATACCTCAAGCCTATGTGCTGAGTAGTAGTTATTTCTACAAGATTAAACACCCTAGCCTAGCCACGCCGAAACCAAGCAGCCAAACTACTCCTCCGCTACAGTTTCCCCCGTCTCTTTCTTCCACGGTGGTCATCGCTACTCCCGTTGAACGAACCGGTCATCTAGTTGGACGAGGCCTTTGGCGAGCAATCAATATGTTGAACCCATTCGCATGCTCATGCTCAAGAGGACCGCCGTCGCTGGATGGGACGTGGAGACGGGTCAGGAGATCGTCAAGGATGGAGTTCCACCTGCGGAGCATCTGGGGTCTGGTGGGTACCTGCTTTTTGCCCCCACCCCTGTTCCTTCTGGCCCACTTTCTTGCTGCCCAGTGCCCATACGGAGGATATTAGACCATTAGTAGACTGGTAGTATGGTACGGTGGAGAGACATGTGATATAAGTACTCCGTAGAAATGACGGGGGCGGGACCCGGGGGGTGAAGCCTTGCAAGGCATTCCCATGCTACATCACTGGTTCTGTTCTTACTCATGGTGAGATAGCAGAGATGCATCTTCAGAGCCGTTGTATAGGACTATAGGTAATTGGTTGTGGGGACTCTGGGAGGTTTGATATGAAACCCGTCGTCCACCAAGGAGCAACACAGGGATCGTCAAACCCTACCCCGCATCCTGTTGAACATAGTAAATTTGAAGCCAAGTACCAATAGTTTCTGGTAAGGATGTTCAACTGGCGGTGGTCATTTGGAGCCCTCTTAGGTATCAGGGAAGCAGAATAGCATAGACCCGAGAAAGTCAATTTTGGAGCATGGATAGCCTTGTGATATAACAGAGTGGGAATTGGGGTCCAATACCTCATGAATCATCGCATTGTAGTCAATTTACATAACGATATACATACCACGGACTCTAGAGGTGCCCCGTGCTATACATATGTGGGGAGAGAGAGAGAGAGAGAGAGAGGTCCATCTGTTGGGATCGTCCAAACAAGGAAACCAGGGAAGCGATGTCACATTTTAAGTGGGCATTGTGCCTTTAGCCCCCAATCCATTCTACCCTTTAGAGACATATCGATGCTAATTGTTGATAGTACAGCAATATGAAGATCACCTCAACTTTCCTCTCAGCCGCTCTTGTGGCTATGCCCTGTGCCGCCGTCACCAACAACCCCTGGAAATTGTGTGTGCACCCACAAGAAGTCGAATGCGACATCACAGGCAGTCCCTCATCATGGGAAGACGCTTCAGCCATGCGGGAATTCTGGGCCAAAAAAGCCGTGAACGAAGTCGAGAATGAAGGCGCAGATCCCGAAAACGACGACCCGGCTAAATGGGGCGCTGGTGAAGGTGTGCCAGAAGCGCGCTGATGGGAACTTCAGCAATGTCAAATCGATTCCCTATGTTTGCTTCTCGAACTACATGGATGTTATTATGCAGGAATGCAAGGATAAGGCTGGGGAGGGCAAGATTAGCAGAAAGCTCTGGGTTGATCGGTATGGAGCTGGCTTGCAGATTACTACCTAGGGGTGCTGGAAACTGTTTAAGCTCCGACCAAACCTCTGGTGTTGACAGGGATATCGTGTTGCTTTCACTGTGTTTGGCTTGAGGCTATATTCTGCTAGCTACTGCTGCCTGTTGCAGGACATGGACCTGGCTTCATGATATTAGCTCTATCTCTGCATAAAAGGGGATACTTGCTATCTACTATCATTGACTATCACAAAGCTCTACTTCTTTTCAATCCATATGGAAGTTACCCCGATACTCTGTATTATCAGGTATAAGAAGTTGAATTAAATTAAATACCACTGATAAACCAAACCAAGATCCAAACCCTAGACATCCTACCTACTACCTAACTAACTATCTACATCTTACTATCCCCAATACCAGCAAACCGCCTCTTCAACTCCCGTCTCAAAATCTTCCCCGACGCATTCCTCGGAATCTCACTAACAAACCGTACCCCCCCACGCAACTGCTTATAATGCACAACCCTCTCCTTCACATACTGGATAATATCCCGAGCCATATGCTCATTATCCTGCCCATCCAACTTCACTTTCACATATGCCCGCGGCAGCTGCTGCTGCTTACTAGTGCTAGAAACTCCAACAACAGCTACATCCGCAACAGCAGGATGGCCTAATAATAAGATCGCCTCGAGTTCAGCGGGCGGCACTTGGAAACCATTGTATTTGATTAGTTCTTTGATTCGGTCGGTGATGAAGAAGTTTCCGTGGGGGTCTTCATATCCCATGTCGCCGGTTTTGTAATACATGTCTTTTTCTGATGATGATGATGATGATGATGATGAAAACGATTCCCGGGTTGCTTCGGCGTTGTTGTGGTATCCCAGGAAAATATTCGGCCCTTTTACCCAGAGTTCGCCTTCTTTTCTGGATCCTGGTCTTGGCTCTGGTCCTGGGCCTGATTCAGAGCGTGCGGATATACTGTCAGTAGCAGTAGTAGTAATCTCCTCCACAATCGGAACGAACTTAGCAACTATATTAGGAAGCAATCTCCCCACAGAACCAGGATACAAGAGCGCCTCATCCCAGGTCTGCAAATGCGTACACGGCGAGCATTCACTAAGTCCATAACCCTGGCGGATATTGAGATGAAGATCCTCGCGTACAGCGCGGATGAGCTCTATGCTTAGCGGGGCAGCAGCGCATAGCATCATGCGTAGGGAGCTTCGGTCGTAATTTCCCACTAGTGAGGAGTTTTGCACGAGTTGGAGGATCACGGGGGGTACAACGTAGGTGTAGGTTATTTTGTATTTTTGGATTGCGTGGCACATGGATTGTAGGGTGAAGCGGGGGAGGATTATGGTTTGCATGCCGAGGTGGAGGTTGTAGTTTATTAGGTAGGTTAGGCCTGGGGTGGAGTGGAGAGTTAGTCATTTAGTTTGGGAGGGTTGTGTTTGAAAGGGAGGGACAGAGGGGGCTTACCTATGATATGGGAGAATGGTAAGAAAGCGAGTGCGATGTCGTTGTGGGTGAGGTTGCGTTGGTCGATGTGTTCGGTTTGCATTAGGTTTGCGACGATGTTTGTATGTGATAACATCACACCTTTGGGGAGGCCTGTGGTGCCGGATGAGTAGACGAGGAAGGCAACCTCTTTGGCGGGATCAGAGATTGGGGAGGTATACGGTTCTCGCAGTGTCAGCTCCCGTGAGAGGAGAAGAAGACCTGGTTGCCAGATATCCTGAGTTTCGTCATCGATGACAAGAATCCTTTCGGCGCTCAACCCAGGAGTATTCTGTACAGCCTTCAGGACAGTAGCGTACTGTGACTCCACGGTGACAATGCCTCTAGATCCCGAGTCCTGCAAATAATGACTGATATCCTCAGCAGGAAATAACGGATTGAGAGGGCTAACAACAGCCCCGATTGAGCTTGCGCCCCAGATGATAACAGAGAGATCAGCCGAGTTAGGCGCAATAATGGTCAAAACCTGGCCCTTTTCCCAATTCCATCTCGTCTGCAGAGTATGGCCGAATTTTAGCCCTAGATTCCTGGCCTCGAGAAAGGTATATGACTTCCCGGTGGGGGCATCGACGAGGATGGATTTCGAGTCGGGGAATGAGCGATGAGGGTTTTGAAAAAGGAAACTCCAGAGATCGATCTGGGGGATATGCACATTTGGGTATGGGGATTCTGTTTCCATGTTTTTAGTTGAGGTTAATAGAACAAGATAGTCACTTAGTATAGCCGGGGGGAATACAACAGCAGTTATATCTGATACAGCTCTACATTAGGCGCTGATCGATAATCAAATAAAAGATTACAAATCAAGATATTACCAGTAAGCACAATGGATAAGCTGCATATGTATGCATGGTGCTCACTTGCCTATTATTTACTGCTGTTCTGTATTGCTTTCTCAGCTCATTGGAATGCTCAGCTTACAGGAATGCTCAGCTAACAGGGATTGTGCAGATACCATTGCTACCACAAGGATCTACTACATGGTCAGATAGGGCGAAGATGCTCCCAAAAAAGTGCGAAACTAGGTAAATAGATGATGTTAATCGTGGGGTTACATGGATCTGATGCTATACCATTATGCTTATATTTTTTAACGAAGATAGAAATACCAAAATGGATATATATCTATATAAAGACATCGGTAAATCGCCGAAACAACATGACCGCCAAGCTTAATCATATCACGTCAAGACTTAACCGAATTACAAAAAAGTTGTCTCCTAACCTAACCTGTCTTGCGCGAGGGCAGATTCAGGTGATGATGGTATGTGTACGAAAGGGGGTGAAAAGCGCAAAACCATTATTTGACAGCACCGCGTATCTAAAACGAGTCCCAGTAACATGTTACAGACGCTAGTGGACAGCCACTTAAGCATCATGGTCAATAATCTTCTCGGTGACCGTTCCATCGGCTTGTTGCACGACTTTATCGACGTGTTGGGAGGCCTTGACGGGGCTGGGCTGTTTGTAGACCCACTCGAGTTCTTCGAGGGTACGACCTTGGGCCTCGACACTGGAAATGGTTAGCAGGTTTCTCTCTTAGTTTCTGATGAGAAAGCTAGAGGGTAACATACCAGAAGATATACCAACAGAGGGTCTCGATGCAGTCCCAGCCAACGAAAACCCAAATGTAGTTCAGGCCGATGTTCTCGTTCGCAATCGGCGTGCAGAAGGTGTTGATGAAACCTAGGCAAGCGGTCAAAAAGCCATAGAAGGCCAGACCCTTGGCGCGACGAGCGTTGTCGAGGGCCTCGACGGGAACAACACCCTGTAGGGGCGTGTAGGTGAAGGCGTTGACGACGTTGAAGAGGAAGTAGAACGCAAGGGCAGCCTGGCCGGTGCTGACGTTGCTCTGGTCCTGGCCGAAGGTGTGGTTCAAAGCGCCGTTGATGGCCAGCATGACAGCGCAACCGAAGGTACCGTAGACAAGGACCGTGCGGCGAGGCATGCGGTCAGTGAGGGAGACAGCGGTTCCGGCGCCAATGGCTTTGAGACCTTCACCGAGGATGTTGTAGCCAAGTTGCTGGGCGGTGGACTTGACACCGAGCTCGCTGAAGATAACAGGGTTGAAGTAGCCGAGACCGTTGCCGGAGAATTGACCGAAGACGCCCATCATCAGAACTTGGGCGGAGCGCCAGCGGCTCTCGTGGGTGTCGAAAAGGCAGCGGAAATCCCACCAAGCGGCGCGCTTGTCCTGGAGCTCCTGGAGGACACTCCCGCGGATTTCCTCGACTTCTAGCTGCACCAGGCGCGATTGCGGGTTGCCATTGCCGTGGTACTTTGCCAGGAACTCGATGGCCTCCTGCTCGCGGCCCTGGGCGAAGAGGTAACGGGGGGACTCGGGGATGAAGTAGACGGAGGCAAGGACAACAAAGCACGCGAAGCATTGGCCAATGAAGGGGATGCGCCACGACCAGTTGTTGTCGATGTACTGGCATCCGAAGGTGACCAGGGCAGCGGGGATCGAGCCACCGAACCAACCGCAGTTGTAGAAGCCCGTGCAGCGACCACGCCATTGTGGGGGGGCAATCTCCATCGAGTAAGCGGGGGCAGCAACTGTCATGAACTGAATCCCTGAACCGAGGACGATTCGGCCGACGGTGACCTGGGCGAGGCTGAAGGAGCTGGCTGTAATCACACTACCGAGGATGATCCCAATGGCACCGCAAACCATGCCGATACGACGGCCCCATCGGTCACTGACGGCGGCGGCGAACGGGGTGGTGATGATAGAACCACTAGTATTGGAATCTCTTGTCAGTTTATCCCAAACACGATTTTGGACAGGTCGCAAGCTGTACTCACACAGAGTAGAGGGATGTCATGACAGAGACCTTCCATCCGGTCGGCTGGCTGTTCATGGTGGCCATGAAGTGAGGCATGACCGTGATGGAACCCATGAGCGAACCATCATAACCGTTGGCGCAGGCGCAGCAGAAAGCGATGAAGACAGACCCTGTCTGCATGTTAGGAAGCGGCTCCATTGCCTCTTGCATGCCCGCGAAAGCGACTTAGTGACTCACAGTACAGGTGGAGGGTCGACGGGCTCCATTTAGGAATGTTCGACTCCTGGATAGCTGCGTAGAGCTCGGCCTAGAAGCAAGCAGATGGTCAGATTCCTCTCTCGTGTCGATCGTCGTTGTGATTGAATGGGCCTCGACGTACGTTGCGGACTTCCTTCTGCTGAGCTCCTTCATTGATAGCAGTCTTCCCCGTGCCCTCGGCGACGATGGCACGCTGCGGAGCAACCTGCTCGCCGATATACTCGTGTCCGACGTCTTCTGGTTTCGACATCCTGAATTCAGCCTATAGGTTTCTCGGCGAAGGCTTGTCAGGAGCTTGGAGGTGTGTAGACTGGGCGAAGCAACGGCTGGGCAGGGGAAGGAGGCTGGGCATTTAAGGCCCATGGGGTGACCCCATGTTTCACGAGTCCCAGCTCCCTGTCTGAAGCCTAGCCAAGTCTGGTAAGCCTAAGTTGCCCCCGGCCACTGCGAGGAGATGCGGCCCGGGAGTCCGAGACAGCAGTGCTGCTCCACCCCCGGCGCTACCCCAGAAATGTCACGGCTGTCCACTCCGGACCTCCGCTCTCCTTGTTCCAGCCAAGCGTTTAAATTAACTCATTTAATTTAATGTGCAGGACATGAACCTTGGCCTCAAACGGTCACGGACTGTGCTTGAATTCGCCCACCAAAGTGGTTGATGGACCAGTGCCGACCAGCTCACTTAGCAGATTAGTGTCTGACCCTGCCGCAAATTGAATATAGTGTGCAAAGAAATCAGGTATGCAGGTAAGCTGTAACCATGGTAATCCTCTAGGAAGATGAATGATAGAGCAAGAATGGGTATATACCTCGGCTATCTGGCCTGATTCTAAGTAAATAAGTGAGATGCAGCCACTACGCCACCACGATGCTTAGACTCCAACAAGGAACACCCTATTGGAGACCGGGAATACTAGACGTCGCTTAACCCTGGATGCTTTCAATGACCTTCCGAATGTTCATGACCCGAGGGTTAACCATTCGGGTCCATGTCTTGGCGGGGGTTGGAGCTGTAGGTGCAGTCACATGTATCCATAATTATATATACGAAGAAAGACTAACATTATAAACAGGAGATAGAAACAACAGAGTGTCGTAAAGAAAAGCAATAAACATATAAGTCAAAGATCCTCCAGCTCAGATCCCCACCCAGCGCCATCACCATCCATATTTAGGAACGTATCAAAGTCGAAATTCTCTAGAACATCAGGCCCATGATCCGGATCGCTCATTTGTATATAAAACTGGGTTGTGACGGGCTATTAATATTTATCAATCATGTCCATCAGCAAATGAAACGCCGGGAAGAATTACCGGTGATAGATTCTCGAAGAAGACGACCCTTGCTGCACCTAGGAGCGGTGATGGGGGCTCTGACTCGGTTGAGTTCGTGGACTGGCTGAATACGGACTCTGACTCGCTGCAAGTGGCGGTATCGTCGGATTCTGAGTCGGTGTCCAGGTTGTGTTCGGAGACTGCTGCTGTCGGGGAGATCTGAGCTCCGTTGCCGGACGGATGCTCTAACCCGTTGACCTCGGGTTCATGGTCATTGGTATGTTCATTGCTCCGTGTCTGAACTGTCTCTGCCGTAGAACTAGAAGACGAAGCTGATCCAATCGCGGGTTCTGATTGTGTTGGTTGGAAGCATTGATGTTTCCCTGCACGTCCGCTTTCGGAGTGTGTTGTGTAGCTTTCGATATCTGATATTGTTCTCTTCATCGGGCCGGATTTCCTCTTGTTGGTTGACTGTAGAAACCAATAAAACATTCGATATCGCAATATGAGAGAAATGAGATGTCAAGAGGGGGTTGAGGATGAATACAAGTGGGGTAATTAATAGTTGGAGCTGAGGCGCAGTCTGACTGTGCATTAGCTTGTTTTATGCATCTGCATCACCTTATGCTCATCTTTGTTACCTGGACTCAACAGCTGAAACTAGTAAGATCGGGATGTAGATTATAAGGATGCCACGGCGTGGTGATTGTGCCGTAAAGCAAACTAGACAAAGTGCTATCCTCATAGAGTCACCCCTATAACAATACCAAAGTTAACCAGTCTTGAATAATCCCCCAACACTCCCTACAAACTCCTCCACATCCTCCAAAAACACCCCCGGCTGTTCCAAACTAGCGAAATGCCCTCCCTACATAAACCATATTAGCACATAAACCCACCCTAGTTCCATAAAAGGGCAAATATTAAATACCACTCACCTTCAAATGTGTCCGGAACAGCACCAGATTCGGATAGATTTGTTTCGCCCAGGCATGGGGCAACAACGCAAGGTCATACGGAAACAGTGAATAACCTAATGGCTTCTCCTTCGATATCGGATGCGGTTTTCCCGAGAGGAAATTCTTCACGAGCTCCGCGTGGTACAGGCCACGGGGGAAGGTCGATGTGAACCAGTACAAGCTGACCATGGAGAGGATGGTGTCGAGGGGTAAGGGTTCTCTTGGGTCAACCCATTCGAGGAGTTTCTCGCCGACCCTGGCAGCGTTAGCTAAATATAAATATAAATATGGAATATCAGGTGTGCTTGGTGATAGGGTAGGGTAGGACTAGTTAGGACCTACCAAGCTAGTAAAGCGAGGGGATTGGACGAGACAACGAGGCCGATTGTAGAAGGACGGGTGCCGTGTTCAAGTGCATACGCGAAGCCGGTTTCGCGCCAGGTATTGGTTCGGTCGAGGTGTTGTTGCTCTGCGGGGGTCAGATTGTCCATGAGAGGGACTGTCTCTTCAGGATTGAGTACGAGCATGTTGACTACGGTAGGTAGGGTCTGTTAGCAGCTGCTCTAACCATTATTCTGGATAGACGGGACGAGACGTACCGTGGAAAGCTTTACACTCATCATACTGGACACTCATAATCCGAGCCAGCATACTCCCCAAATCACCTCCTTGCGCGATATACCCCTCACCAAAACCCAAATCAACCATGAGCTGATTCATAGCCCGCGCCGCTCGGTCCAGTGTCATCTCAACATTACCACCAAATCCACCCGACAGCCCATAATCTGGTAACGAGGGCACGATAACATGGAAGGGCAACGTCTCCGGGGTATACTTATCAACAAGCAACTGCATCATGGGGAGAAACTCGACAAAGGAGCCAGGATAACCATGGAGAAAGATGACAGGTACCGCATCCTCTTTCTTCGAAAGCAAAGCAGCGAAGTGTATCTCAATCAGTCCGGCTTCCGGATCCTTGATAGGGATCTTGAAGTTCGGGAAGCTGTTGATATAAGCTTCGTGTTTGCGCCAGTTGAAGGATGAAAGCCACGTTTCTTTGGCCTTGCTCAGCCACTCCCGGGATACTCCAAAGCGACCATCGTTGTGTTGGTTCCACCACGTTGTTGGGCCAATTTTGGAGAGATTTAGGAGCTGTTGGAGTTCGGAAAGGTCTTTTTCGGGGACGTGGAGGGTGTACGGCTCTAGATTTGGGACAGGGGTGGGGATGGTGCTGAACTGGCTTGCCATTGTCGTGTTAGTATCGCTTGGTCAAGAATATCAGATAGTATTTGGTAGAAATAAACAGGGTGGCGATGATATACTGTATGAATTCGAGCCAGAAGTGTACCAACTAGAGCTGATTTTATATTCTGCGCGACGTAGACACATTATGAGTCAAGCCCTGGGGATTTACAGTTAGACGTCTATCTATCAAGACACAGCCCCAGGTAGAATCTCACAGATGATGCTGGAATATTCTCGATAACTTACCTATAAAAGTCAATCATGCGATGCTTACTGCAGACGAAACAGAACTACCTATTCCTAATCCAGCTAGACTCAAACCTTCCAACTTAAATCTCAGGCACTATACGGAGTAGACGTGCGAAGTTCACCTCACCTATGCTTGTACACATACAAATGCTGACAAATAACGGAGAAAGCTCCCCTGTCGGTATCCCTTGGTCATAAAACAACTATACACAAACCTTTCTTCGTTAAGCAGCTAGCAAGCATGATAAAATAGTACGGGGGTGACGAGTTCCTCGTCGGGGATGGAGCAGACTCAGGGTCGAACTTGTCATCATCGTGACTACGTGGCCACTCAATTCAGTCCTAGCCGCTGCCCTGTCTTGAACGGAACTATCCAACAGACAGACAGACTTCTGGCAAGCATTGGTACACAACCGAAATTCCTCTTCCACACAAGGGAGTATGGGAGGCGACCCACCTCAACGAGGCAACGGCAATACATCTGGAGGGCTAGGGCTCAACGTGGACGGCCTGATCAACCACCTGCAGAACTGGCCGAGAATATTCTTAGACTGGGTGCTTGATCTGAATAATTTGCCAGAGTGATTCTTCATCTCAGGAACAGGAACGTCATTCATACGGCCAGTTCTCAGTTCCCACCTATGATGAGCTGCGCAGTCTACAGTTTAACCTAGTCTTAGGTAGTTTGCTAACCGATTATTATTCAGGGCTGAGGAGCCTATCTAGCCTCTGTTTGAGGCTCATTAGCCATTCCCCAGCTGCATTCTACCATCCAATCTTGGCAGAGTGGTTGCGGTAGATAGCCATGGATAGTAGTCACTCATGTCTTCAAAACCCATACCAATATCAATCCCTACCGATCCTAGAGCCCAGCTATGAACACGAAAATATTTCAATCTGGAGATAATATACGCCAAATACATCCAATCCCCCATCCGGAAACCACGAAGAAACCATTTTTGAGGGATGTTGTTGCTTCGAGCGGCATTTGAATGATAGAACACATGGGTAAGGGCGTATTCGAAAAAAGGGAGTCTCAGGCGAAGTTCTCGCCCCCGTGACCCGTGTCCCTCGTCTCTAATAGGTCCTTTTTTGAGCGGGACAAATTCGTTTGGATCTTGTAAATCGTGCAAATCTGCTGTAGAATAACCATCCAAAAGGATCTCATGGGTTGATATAACATAGTTGAGACAACATTTCCTCAAGGAGTTATGTGCGGAGCCGAGAAGAGAATAAGGGGATGTGCCTTGTAGGTATTGCATACCACCCTCTTTCAGAAGGAAGTCTCGAATAGTCTCATGGATAAACTGAACTGTAGTAGTAGAAGCCGATGGTACTATTTCTGCTAGCCCTTTGGAACAGCTCACGATGAAGGCGGCCATGATTTCGGGAGTAATATTATGAGGGTCTAACGAGCCAACATCCTCTGGATCTGTCCCTGAGAGTACGGCAAAGTACAATTGTTCTTGGCCCAGCGGTCTCTTAGCGAAGAGCATCCATTGCAATATAATTCTCGTGGCATTTATATTTCCACCGTCACGAGTTAGCATGTCCTTGAACAACGTACTTAGATCATCCGGTAACTGATGCAGTTTCCTTTCTAGACCAATCATTTGCCCGTGATCATATGCTTTGTTGAGGAGTCGAACAACCAGGACGACCCAGATGAAGATTCCCTTAGCGCGTTGAAACACATCTGCTCGAATATTTTGGATCGCGCTTCTCTGTCTATCGTTCTCGGTTCGCAGTTCACTTTCAATGTAATGTCGAATGTCATCCGAATGTTCTTCTATGTCTTCCAGCAACAGCTCGATTTTCTTTTGGGTTGTGATCCGAGGATAATGACGACTTGCAAAGAATACGCGTATGGTGGCCTGGTCCATGAGAAGGTTGAAGAAGCCGACCACATCCCTGATCTCGTCTTCGGCGCATTCGTCCAAAGCATCAACAAATATCCATATTCGACGCCCGCCGACCCTTCGAACAGCTTGGCATATAATATCCTGAAGTTGTGGTATAGTCCAGGAGTAACTGGGCGGCTGTGGTAGCTCAAAGACGCCAAAGTCGCGGAAGACCTCAGCGCAGGGGTTAATTGCCAAAAGCTGATATAAGAGCGAGCGATACATCCCCAGGGCTTTCTTCTCTAACTCATGGCCGCGAGCATTGAAAAAGAATGCGACCCGGATGTCTTCCCTTTTGGATTGCCTAGCCTCGGAAAAGGCAAACTTCACGATGGTCGACTTTCCTGCACCTGGTTTTCCCTTCAGCCATAAAAGCCCCTTGTGATGAGGGTGTTTCTCGTCTAGCCATGATTGATAGTGTTGGTTGATCAAGAGCCATTTGCAGGTAGCAGGGTGTGCCGGTTTGATAGTGTTGTAGCGCTCTTCGATGTGCTCGAACGGCAATGACCTTAAGAGCGCTTTGTAATACGACCCATTTTCGTGAGAGACTTGTTCTATTTCAGGGTACGATTGTGGTATAACCTTGGGGACCTCTCGCAGAAGTGTCCTGGCATAGGAAGCAGCGGTGAGCGCAGCATATCCCTGCCATTCTTTGTGTTTATGGGAATCGCAATAGTCACATATACCTCGAATCACCAGACACGCTAGCTGATCCATCAGGCCGGCAGCCTCCATTTCAAAGCAGATAATACCTGATTCCTGTGCAATGGAATCTCTGGTTCTAGCGTCCTTCATAACTTGGTTCCCAGACGCGATCAGCCCATAATGGACAAAAGGCTCTTCCGTTGTTCGTCGTTCCCGAGTCACTAACTGCGTCACATCACATAATGAACAGTCAGGACTACCATCTGGATGATCGTAGGTCAAGTCAAAGAGCCAGTCATTCGTCGGCCGGGCGAACTGATCCAGCTGCTCCAGCGCCGTCCGGGTGATTTGTTGGATTGGCAAACCCCCTCGTAGAGAATTTGAGCGTAGCTGGGATACAACCGTTAGGAGGGAGGTAGGAGGCTTGTTAAGGACGCCAGTCCGCTGGAACCGTCCATTGGTAAGAGTTTTACCACAGTCATACTGTACCACGCTACTGGAGACCACGACATCACCCAGCCGGATATCAGCATGCTTGCCGGGAACTCCGCCTCCTATTCCAACCATCAGCCCAAACCGCAGTGACGGAAACGTCGACAACATGTTTGCGATGACTGTTGCAGCGGAGGTGACCCCATAAACGCCAGAGGGTAAACAAGCAATAGCGACATTGTGGCCGTTGATGCTCCCAAGTGTATATGCGTTAGGATCGGTTGCTGGCTGTGGAAGCTGTTGATGAACGTTATCGAGCATGGCCTTTGCAGCTGTCATTTCCAGCGGCAGTGCACATATCCAGGCAACCGTATAGTCCCGGTGCAAAAGGTTCGAGTGAGCCATAATGCTAATCAGATGCTAAGAGTGCTTTCGCGGTGGTGATGGTAAGGTTGACGGTCAGTCATTCGAACTGGGAGAGGGGAAATAGCAAGGCGAGCAATAGAAGAATGATGTTGGGAGCGCTTCTCGCGGTCTTTATGGCAATCTCGCTAGAGAAAGCTGGCGATCAATCAAGATTTGGAGGGAATTGGGGGACGACTAAAACAAAGGGGTGGGGGGAGGGAAAGAGAGAAGATGAGGAGAGGTAATCACGCGGCTGATGCTGCTCAAGGCTGCCCGCACTGAGCACCTTTTCAAGCTTCCAAGTCCCCAAATTGCCCCTCTACTAACTCCGTACCTTTGTTCTCCATAATCTACTTCCATGAACAGTTCCAATTCCAACCCATTCATCATACCTTATCTACAGAAGAGTATAGCCACGTCTTAACATGCAAGAAGAAAAAAAAAGATCCTCTCAACCACTCATGCCAACAATTCCTCAGCGAGGACCTTCTGCATCTCCTCCAAATACCGATCAATGTCAGCGGGATCCTCATACGCATCATTGAAACTGTATATCACCCGCAGCTGGTCGCGGAACGTATAGATGAAGAAGGAACTCATGCCTAGCGTGACGTCCATGGCTGGCGTGAGGTCACAGACCGTAACTGTGCTGCCATACGTGCGCTGCACGTACTGCTCGATGATACCAAGGCTGCTGGGCAGGGCGTCGTGTGGGATCGCGCTCGCCTGGTACGCGGGCGACTGGGGAAGGGCGTACAAGAAGCGGGTTATGTGGGGGACTAGCTCCAGGGCCGCAGGGTTGTCGCCAAAGGTACCGCGGTAGAACTAGTTCAGGGCGCTTACTATCTCCCAGAACGAGGCCGGCAGGTCCAGGTAGAAGGGTATCGGGGTGTAGAGCACTGAAGCCGCGTGCTGGGCGGTATTATACGGGTGCGGCAGGTATTGCCGGAGGTTGAAGGATGAGGGGGAAACGTAGTGGGAGGATGGGGTATTAGGATCAGCGAACTTGATGATTGTCTGGATGTAGGCGGCTTGCACGGCAGAGGTGACAGTTATATTCTTTTCCTTGCAGGCTCGGACAATTGCCTCTGTGGTCTGCAGGGGTAAGACCAGGCTTGTGTGTCGACACTTGCCGGCAGGGACTCGGCCAACATCAGACTCGGGGCCAATGCCCGGCACATTGTTTGTATATTTCCCCCATATTTCTAAGACCTGTTCGGCCTCCTCCGGGGTGGGCTGTCCAGGATTGCCTAGGATATCCTCCAGCGGGGCGGACAGCCGTGTTGGCTCGTCTCCGAAGGTGATCGCTTCGACGGCTGGGGCTGAAAGGGCACTCAGGTAACGGTCCCAGAGCAAGAGGAGGCCGACCCCATCAATGACGTAATGTTGCGCGCGCAGAACAACCTCCGACGACCGGGGGATGTAGTAAAAAGTGGCCTGGGTAATGGGTGCCACGCTGCTATACAACTCTTCCGCATCCGCAGCAGTTGAAACGACAAAGCTTGCGGTGAGCCACGCCTGCAACGCGGCCTCGTCCGGTACCTCATAGACCCTAGTCATGCCCTCAACCTTAGCCGCAATTAGGGGTTGTTCGTACCGCAGCTGCAGCCAAGCTTGCTTTAGCGCGGACTCCACGTCGGCGACGGGGATGCTCAGTTCAATCTGGACCTTGGAGAAGATAGTATAGTGCTCCCGGCCGTCGCAGAGGGAGGCCGACGCAGAGCCAGGATATACAAAGTACCCCTCAACGCCATCAATAGGCCGCTCCCAGCGACGCTCGGATACCTCGGACCATGCCATAACAAGGTTTGTTGCAATGGAGAAGGAGTTCGAGGAATGAAATGGAAAATTCGAAGCCACTAGGTAACCAAGATACTAGGTATGGAAGCGGTTCACTTTCTGTTTAAATGTGTCCGATTTACTCTCACTCAAAACAGTCAACATGGCCGCCTCAGGCCCCCACCTCAGCCATCTACTCCACTTTTTAAATAGGAACAGTCTTAAATACGGAGTGATTTATTCAAATTTCACGAAGTACTATGCTGATCCAGGCCTATCCCGGAAACAGCACCAGCAGGCCTTCAAAAACGCGCGGTGGGAGTACGGCCTGATGTCTATCTATATGGATAAGTCAGGTTCATGCACCAGTAGATGGGTGTAGATCTATTCTTTTGTATAATTAGGCCCCCGCTTGTCTCCTCTTGTCTCCTCTTGTCTCCTCTTGTCTTACCTTTTATGATTGTTCTTGTCTCTATCTGTGATCTCTGCCATACTTCAACAGTATCGAGATTCATGTATGTAAGCGCTAACCTTATACCGTTCTCTGAGCTTCGCACCAAGCCACCGAAGCCCCAAAGCCCTAGTTCCGAAGAGGGCTGCTAGAAGCCCAAGCAGAGTGTTTCCCCAGTCGTGCCCCAGGTGCTGATCTACTCGAGGGCCACTAAGTGGAAGCAGACCACCAGCTAGGCCACGAACAAGGTCGATTGCTACGAAGGCACTGGAAGCATATGTTGAGAAGAGATCCTAGGTAGGTGTTGAACAAACGTGAAGATCATGGCCACGCCAAAGAGCCCAGTTCTGATTATGGGTACAATCCAGTGGGATTGGAATTGGGCAGGCCAGTCATAGAGCGTGAGACCTGCCAAGAAGGATACTGCTGCAGAAGAAAGGGATGAGCTGCTCCAACTGAAACTCTAATAAGAAGAACTCTGGAGTACTCAGGAGTACTACTAGTACGGAGTAGTCACTAGTAATAGACTGGCAGGAGAAGAGCCCCACTGGATCCAATCCAAATCATCTCGAGATCAAATCGCCCGACCGTCTTCTCAGCAGCTCTCTCTTCTTCAATTCTCCTCTGTCGATAATCATTGTATCTACATTTACAATCATAGTCTACCTCTTCTCATCTTAATATGCCTCTTCCGATATAATCCTTGTCTGCAGTTTTGGCCCCCTACTCCAGCTCCACCACCCCCGACACTGGTCGCCCCTCCTTCATGGCTCTCTCCTACAGCTTATTCTGCGGCCTCGCTTTCTCTCCCCATGGAGATTCGAACGATGGTCTGTGATCCGGTCCCTCCGCCGAACGATACATCGCAATCCGCTCCGCCGGACAAGAAGAAGCGCGTTCGTCGATGGCATCACCGTGGGTTCACCGGCTGCTCCACCTGTCGCCGACGCCATGTTCGCTGCGATGAAGCCTCTCCTACCTGCAAGAACTGTACACGGCTGGGCCTCGAGTGTGATGGAAGTCAAGGACGGATGACATTCAAGGTGTATGGGCCACCGCCCGCGACCGGTCACCCTTCCACGGCCACCTCGAAATCCAACTCAGCACCCAAAAAGTCGAATCCAAGAGCGAGACAGAAACGAGTGAAGAAGGAAGAGGATCATACAGATGACCGCATTGATGGTGTTGTTGTCTCGCCGACGACGATTTCCGACTCAACACCGATCACTTTTCGTTTCGAAACCCCCAATTCCTCTGTTAGATCCATTGTGATGGACGATATAAAGGTGAAGCGAGAGCAAGAGGATAATTTGGACATGACGCTGTTACCAACCGCGATCAATTCGAGCGCAAAGCCATTAGACATCCGCTTTCAACATTACGAGCCGCCCATTTCCTCGCTAGACTGCTTAGAAGGCCGCTATTATACACACTTCATTGACGAGGTTGCGACGCTTTTGCTTATTTACGATAATTCAAGCAATGTCAATCCTTTCCGAAGATGTTTTCCTGATGTCTCACAATCATCGCCGTCGATGGCCAGCGCGATGGAAGCTCTCGGAGCGTTACACCTTGCAAACACATCAAGTGGACAGCAGCGAAATGTGCACTTCCAGCACGCCATGGGTAAGTACGGTGAGGTGGTGAAATCATTTCGGACTAGTTACGAGGAGCCTGGCCAACGTCTGCGCCTTCCGGATTTTGCGTCTTGCTTACTGTTAGCACTGTTCGAGGTTTGTCTCTCAAAATTTAGCTTCGGCATCATACTGACTTCAACAGATGATGGACTCGCAACACCATAATTGGGCCGTCCATCTCAAAGGCGCCCGCGAAATTTATCGAATCATGTTTTCACCAAACAGCGACCCGGCTCAGGAAGCACAACGTGTTGCTGAAATGAACCATCCCCTTCGCCAATTCCTCGTTTCCCTGCTCTCTTACCTCGATGTTGCGGGTGCGTGCGCCACAAGCGACGGGACTATTGTTGAAGGTAGTTACTGGAGGACACTCGGCGGCGGTTGGGAATATAATCTCGGTATTCCGAGTCTCTCGGAAACTTTTGCCGACAATGCCCTACTCGTTGGGCTCCGACAATGCTGGTCTATAATGATGGAAATCCAAGCCGCAATTAGCTCATTCGGCAAAGCGAAACAACAAGGTTGGATGACACTAGACCAACAGGATTTAGTCTACCGCGACCTACTACAGCGACTCGTCCAATGGCGCCTTGATGCGCCAGATTGCCTACATAAACTAGGCGACCTCGACGACGAGAGTTTATTTCAATACCCACATCAAGAGGTCTTGGAATACGCCGGCTGTATTGAGGCTTATGAGAAAGCCACCAATATCTACCTCTACAAAGTAGCAGGTGTCAGCCGACCAGATATCCAGCAGCAAACAGAGCTACTGGCTGCTCTCAGCACTAGGATCCTAAACCTTATCCGCAAACTAGCGAAGGGAGTTGGACGACTAGCCATCTCGTGGCCTCTCTTCGTCGCAGGGCGGGAAACCCGGGACGAAGTCGAACAGAAGTTTGTCCGAGAAACGATGCTTGATATGCGGAGCTATGGGTTCAAGGTACCAATCTCCTTTTCTTCTCTTAATAACATCGCTAACTCGATCTCAGAACGTAGAAAAATCCCTAGAAGACCTAGAAAAAGCATGGTTCAAGCAGCGCGCCTTTCCTGAAGGCTGGATTGACACGATGGACGACATTCGCTCATCAATCCTTCTTCCTTGACGATACCGCTATCCCTCTCTCAATCCCTCTACCACACCTCTTGAATCTGGCGATGCCCATGGATTCATTACCTAGACCCTCCAAATCGGAGTTCAAGCCCCCTACAACAACCATCAAGAGCCCGCAAACGCTTTGAGCTCTAGCCTTCCGATCGGATTGATGTGAATATACCTCTCTCACTCCTCAACTTCAGTTTATATATATTAGCGGCGCTTAGAAGACAGGCGCTTCGGTCTGAATGGGAAGTGGAAATGGGAAGAATATATATAGGACCATGGCTTGCAGCAATTCGGGGCTGACTGAGCCCTGGTTAGTTAGACCTATCTCTTTGACTACGTTTTGTATATAATAATGCATGGTTGAAGTGATTGGTCAACGAGATTACTGCTGGATGATATCGATCTGTAGAACACATACACGCGTTCTCTAAACTTGCGTCTTCACCGGTTACAAAGAATAATAGGACCGTGTAATTAGAACCAAGTCTAGTTGTATTACGTACGGAGGATATTCTATAAAAATAAGTGTCAAGAAATTCCAAGATATTAGATATTGCTTTTTTCTCCCAAAGGCGTGACATCACACGCAGCCTTTTTTGTTATCAATCGGTCGACGGGGTATTATGATCTAAAGCTGAGAGAGCAGTATGTCACCGTAGTCCCACCTTCAAAGCCATAACAGGCACCAGTAACAAGGCGACTTATCATGCGCGATGGAGCGAAATACCTGCTGTGGGCATATCCCCCAACCCCGTCTTCAATCAACGAAAATCACTGTTTCGATTGATACGGCGGCGGCGGCGGAAGAGTGTCGCGCGATACCTCGGGTGCCTGCTGAGTCTGAGTCTGAGGTTGGGTCTGAGTCTCGCTGGTTAACCGAGTGCCGGAACCGACTTCTTCGACGGTCTCCTGGACGCTCGTAACACCCTTGCTATCGACGAACCGAGAGATGCGGTCCCTGGGGAGCCAGGCGTCTTCGGGCATAATGAAGTAGGAGACTAGGGCGAAGATTGTCACGGCGGCCATTATTATGGGGGCATCTAAATGACATGGGGGGGTTAGGAGTGAAATAAGAAGATAATGGTACTGGGGGGGGGGGGGGAGTAAGTAGGATAAGGATGGAAGGAAGGGACGTACAGTTCAAATTCTCGCCGGTAACTGGGAAGGCATATGGCGAGAATAGCACGGCAACGACCCAGCCATTCCAGAAGACACTGATGACCTGGAAGGGTTTGCTGAGGCGTCCTAGACTCCATGCGGGCTTGGGGAAGTGTTTAGGTGTGCAGAAGAGACGGGCGAGACAGATGAGGCCGTATGCTGCAGCGCTGGGGACACCGGCTGCCGAGACGAGAGAGGTGAATGCGACGTCGGAGGGGAGGAGCGTGCAGGTGATAATGGAGGCGACGGTCCAGACGACGATGACGGCGTTGCGGGGCTGGCCGTTGTGAACGGCGGAGACCCAGGAGGAGAATGGGAGCACGCCGTCACGGGCGACGGCGAAGACAAGGCGGGAGGCGGCGGTTATGGCGACGGCTGTGTTCTTTAATTGAGAGAGTATGGTTAGAGTGTGGGAATAACGGGGGTTGGGATCCGGGGACGTACGAGCCATAGGGCGGATACGCAGATTACGTTCATGAAGATGTGTCCGCCTTTGCCGAGTACGATAGCGTAGAGAGGGACAAACGGCTGTGGGGAGCCGAAGGAGAAGAGGACATCGGGGGTAGGCTAGCATTTGTTAGCACTCGGACCCGAGGCACTAGGATCAGAGTCTGGGACATACCGCGCAAAAGAGGAAAAGGATGATGGATGCGAGACCGCCGATTCCGCTTGCGACTGTGCTCCAGAAGATGCCGCGCGCTGCTGTTATGGAAGCGTTTTTTGTTTCCTCTGCGACGTGGCCGGAGGCGTCGAATCCGATCAGGATGCCGGCTGTGGCGAGGTATGAAAGACACCAGTTCCAGCCTGCGGGCGCACCTGTCCCATTGTAGGTAGACATGAAGGCCTCGTCGGCGGTCCGGAATCCCCAGGTGTTGTGTGCGCCAATTGGGAGCCAGATGACGTTAAGGAAAAAGTCCAGCATGACGACCGCTGAGGAGAACCAGAAGACATATCGGAAATATTTGGCTGGACGAGTAAGCAAAGATGTAGGAATCTAGAAAATGAGGTTTCTTACGCGGTATGTAATTAAGCAGAGCAGCGAGGGCTAGCAGAACTTCGGTGACGATCCATTGAACGGCGCGGAACTTGACGTCAGATACATCTTTGGGAAAGTCGACATTGAATACAGTCAGTTCCTAGGGGATGTCAGTATCTATTTCATGCGGTCTGCATGCGGGACAAAGGGTTACTAACGGATAGCATATAGTTCGTTGCGGCTTGAGTGTTACTAGCACAGAAAGTTGTCCATGCAGTGGTAGACCACCAAGCGACGATAAACCCAAAGAGCCTCCCGAACTTGGGGCCACCGGCTTCAGCGGCCCATAGGTAGATTGAACCGGCAGAAGGAGAGGCCGAGCAGACTTCTGCAATGACTGCTGCAGAGATGAACGTGAAGACCAGAGTAACAACGTAGCTCGTCCTATGGCTGTTAACTTACTGCAAATATAAAGTTTGGCAGCACATACCAATAGGCCAAATTCCCTCCAGCTGCGATACCGGTACTGAAGGTGACACGCACACCACCGATGAAGTATAGAGCAGCTGTGGCATGTTAGGAGTCAAGTAATTTATTTAAAAGTGGCAATCCTACCGAATGTAGTCGCGAAGTTCTCGAAAAATGAATATGTCCGATGCAGGACCTGTCCATCCCATGAGCCATGCTTGTTCCAGGGTAAATTTTCACGGCTGACTTACTGGCTTATAGCCCATTGTTCTCTGGAAACAAATTAGTACTGGCCATCAAACTTCGACCTATGCACTTACTAAAAGAGCTGCATCGTCCTGAGATCCTGTTTGGCTCCTGGTCTCTTCTCCGACAGGGTCCTGCTCAATGAGCTGATCGTGCTGGTGAGCGCGTGTCATGGTTATGAAAACGACAACCAAGCCCTCAGTTGCGCAATCTATATGAAAAAGTGCAAGATGTGGCCAAAGAGAAGAGAAAAGCAGAGGAGGGAGGAAGAAAAGTTCTTCAGGTCCTTGATGTTGAGTTTGATGCTAGAGGCACGATCCGGTTGAGCCAACCCCACCAGGCGCAATCACGAGGAAAAAGAAAAAAAAAAGTCTGGGCGACGGGGAGCAGTTAGAGCAGGTCGGAGATTTTGCGCCAGACGTACGGTACCAGACCGGTCGCTCAAGAGGTCAAGGTCGAAATTGAGATGTTGATGGATAAGATTGATCGGAGATGTCTCTTCCGCAGAAATCAACGCACGCAATAAAATGGCCAGAATCTGCCAGGAACGTAAGACTACCTGACTCCCAATCAGAGGCTGCGAATGGATGGATTGTGCTTCCGTGGATCGAAGCCGCGAGCTTAGTACGGAGTAGAGGCACTAACAACGGCACCACCCACCGCAGGGGATCGGGGAGTTGTCCATGGTGTCGAGACCCTTTTGAAGGTATGGGTGTATGGTTTCAAGCAGAATGATCTGACCGGTTGATAAAGATGATATGATGCAAAACTCGGTGAAATACTCGGATCTTCAGTGCAGCAAGGGTTTAAACAGAGCAAATTGAGGTCATTGATAGAGATTGGGGCCGCCCCACTGATGAAAACTTTGAGCCGGGGCCATCATTTCCAGGTCCAGGATAAAGCCTAGAGGAAAACTGTAGGGCGCGTGATTGGTGCATGGATTCAAGTCCCGAATCCTACATCTCGAGAGCGTTCGACGATGATGTGATGATGTGACGATGTGGTGATGTGGTGATGGTCACGGGGCAATTGAAGCCTCAGGCAACAAGGCATTATACCGGTCGAGTGGACCTCGGAGACGATAACCGCAGCCAGAGCTGTGCTTCATTGCTTACGGCTTAAGCACTGGAGGTGGATCCAGATGCTTCAAGTTCGCTGCATGTGAACAGATCTAGAATGCGGAATTGATACCCAACCGCTGTCCTACAAGGAATTGAAAGTCAGATCCATGGATGACGCAGAGAACCCGATCGAGGCTGTATCACCTGATCGGCCCGTGGTGGCGTATGGAGTACAAACTATTCCGGACAGCTTCATGCCTTACTACGACCTCCTGAGATGCCGTATACCTACTACCTATCAGTACCTAGGGGCTCAGGCTCATCTTTCTTGCTCCTTTATCTCACGGTGGAGACACCATCATTACAAGGGTTTCAGTAAACCCAGTTTCCCCTCGTTCTACCCTAGCTCTTGGTAGCATTATTAGCGGCACCGTTTCATCAACACAGATGAAGCCCTGGCCCAATATTCCCGGCTATTGCCCGTCCCCAGCCAAACACTCGTGGAAGAATGCGCTTTATTTATCCCTTGGTCGTGCCGGCGATCCCCCCGCGTCCCCCTCTCTTTCCTCCGCACTGCGCACAGCCTTCCACTAGTACTAGTCCACCTCCACAACACACCAGAGCTCTTCCCCTCTTATACTTCTAGGCACCCCTTCCCCTCTTCTCGTCACCACTCTATGTTCCATGAGACTTTATCTCTGGAATGAGCCCCGTCACCTGTCTTGACTTAGTGTGCATTCTCCGCCTCTACGCCTTGGATGCAACATGAGTGCCTCTTTTCCCCTGCGGTCGGCTCTGGGACCGTATCGGGCGGTCTTCAGTTCCTTCCCAGGCAGATCCCATATCTCGTTGAAACAGCCGCGTGAGTGTTACCTCGGAAACTTGTCGATATCTGCTAACCACACGTGTTATAAGTCACCCACCTACAGCAAACGTCTCGCCTCTCGTACCAGCGGCGTGGGGTTATCTGGCCATGTCTATCGCAGACATACGCAACCAGTGCATCTGCACCGTCCCTGGTTCCTGTCGTCCCATACTCGTCTTTGATCGTTGGAGTGCCTCGTGAGACCTTTCCGAACGAACGTCGTGTTGCTCTTACACCCCAAAATGTTGCTCTACTACTCAAGAAGGGCTTCTCCCGTGTGCTTGTGGAGCGTGGCGCTGGAGAAGGTGCGCAACTCCTTGACCACGCATACGAGGCAGCTGGGGCTACATTGGTTGATCAGGCTACTGTATGGTCTCAAAGCAACATTGTCCTTAAAGTCCGTGGCCCTCAGGACAGTTCCTTCAACGAGATTAAGGCATTGAACAAGGGTAGCACTGTCATTTCCTTTCTCTATCCCGCCCAGAACAAGCAACTTGTGGAACAAATGGCCTCCCAGGGCGTAACTGCTTTTGCTATGGACATGGTTCCGCGGATTTCCCGTGCACAAGTATTCGATGCTCTGAGCTCCATGGCGAACATTGCTGGGTACAAGGCTGTTCTGGAAGCATCTAACCATTTCGGCCGCTTCCTGACTGGTCAGGTCACTGCTGCTGGAAAGATTCCCCCTAGTAAAGTCTTAGTCATTGGTGCTGGTGTCGCGGGATTGAGTGCCATTGCATCGGCCCGTCGCTTGGGTGCTATCGTGCGTGGATTCGATACGAGGCCTGCTGTCCGCGAACAAGTCCAGTCCCTTGGTGCGGAGTTTATTGAAGTCGATATTCAGGAAGACGGTGCCGGCCAGGGCGGTTATGCAAAGGTAATGTCCAAAGAATTTATCGAAGCGGAAATGAAACTCTTCATGGAGCAAAGCCGAGAGGTGGACATCATTATCACTACGGCCCTCATCCCAGGGAAGCCTGCACCGAAGCTTATTACGAAAGAGGTACATATCCCACTGATCAGTGGCAGAGTAAATCTGACATTAGTAGATGGTTATGGCGATGAAACCCGGGTCGGTCATTGTCGATCTTGCAGCCGAGGCCGGTGGAAACTGCGAAATAACTGTCCCTGGCCAGTTGACTACCTACAACGATGTTACAGTGATAGGTAAGTGAATTGTAAAAGACGTGGGCGATGGGCTGACATAGCCCAGGGTACACCGATTTCCCATCTCGCCTGCCCACCCAGTCGTCAACGCTGTACTCCAACAACATTACCAAGTACCTTCTCAGCATGGCCCCCCAGGACAAGTCTTTCGGCGTTGATCTTAACGATGAAGTGGTTCGAGGATCGATCGTCACTTTGAATGGTCAAATCCTCCCTCCGGCACCTCGACCAGCACCGCCACCACCTCCAAAAATCGAGGCAGCAACTCCGTCAACGGTAAAGGCAGAGCTGGCTCTGACCCCATGGCAAAAGGTTTCTCGTGAGGTGGCAACCACAACTGTAGGCATGGGGACTGTTTTGGCGTTGGGCAAAGCGACTGGTCCAATCTTTATGAGCAACATGCTGACATTTGGACTCGCCGGTCTTGTTGGGTATCGCGCTGTCTGGGGTGTCGCCCCGGCTCTTCACTCTCCCTTGATGAGCGTCACCAATGCAATTTCAGGTATGGTCGGTGTTGGTGGGTTCTTCATCATGGGTGGAGGGTACCTCCCTACAACAGCCCCCGAGCTGTTAGGATCAGTTTCAGTTCTTCTGGCCTTTATGAATGTATCAGGAGGCTTTGTTATTACGAAACGCATGCTGGACATGTTCAAACGCCCAACAGACCCTCCAGAGTACCCTTGGTTGTATGCCATTCCAGCTGTTTTGTTTGGTGGTGGATTTCTCGCGGCCGCCAGCACTGGTACGGCTGGATTGGTGCAGGCTGGATATCTCGTGAGCAGTGTTTTATGTATCAGCTCCATCTCTGGTCTTGCTTCCCAGCAAACTGCCCGACGGGGAAACATCTTCGGTATTCTTGGTGTGGCTGCCGGTATCCTTGCTTCCCTAGCCGCAGTTGGGTTCTCCACTGAAGTATTGACCCAATTTTCTGGTGTTGCCGGCGTTGGTGCCATTGTCGGTAAGCTTCTCTGTATGCGCTGTTTACGAACCTTCTAATGGAGCAGGCGCTTTGATTGGCCGTCGTATTACGCCGACTGGGCTTCCGCAAACCGTTGCTGCGCTACATTCAGTCGTTGGTCTTGCGGCAGTGCTCACCAGTATTGGGAGTGTGATGGCTGGAATAGACCATATCACCACGCTACACATGGTGACGGCGTATCTTGGAGTCCTCATTGGTATGTCTCCAACAAATGTTGCGATGAACTGCGACACTGATTTATATAGGTGGTGTTACTTTTACCGGATCTATTGTCGCCTTTCTGAAACTCGCGGGTCGCATGTCCTCAAGGCCTCTAATGCTCCCCGGACGCCATGTCATTAACTCAACTTTACTGACAAGCAACGTGGCCACAATGGGTGCATTTATCACGATGGCACCCGCCAATCCGGTGATTGCCGCTACATGCTTGGGAGCAAATACCGTGCTCAGTTTCCTAAAGGGCTACACGACGACTGCTGCTATTGGGGGTGCTGATATGCGTATGGCCTCCTTGCCTGTACTGAATGTTGCTAACGGTGCATAGCTGTTGTTATTACCGTTCTCAATGCGTATTCGGGTTTCGCCTTGGTTGCTGAAGGTTTGATGCTCAACAACCCGCTTCTCACGAGTGTCGGGTCTTTGATCGGAGTCAGCGGTTCAATTCTGTCGTACATCATGGTAAGCATCCGTCCTGGTGGTAGGAGTAGATACTAATGAAATAGTGTGTGGCAATGAATCGATCTTTGACGAACGTCCTGTTTGGTGGAATCACCGCGCCGCAGCAAACGCAGAAGAATATCGATGGAGAGGTCACTCAAGCCACTGTGGATGAGACAGTAGAGTCATTGGCAAACGCAGAGAGTGTCATTATTGTAAGGTCAACGCCCCAGTCAGATTCCTGTGCTAATTCTCGTAGGTTGTCGGATATGGCATGGCTGTTGCGAAAGCACAGTACGCCCTCGCCGAGATAACGCATATGCTGCGGAGTAAAGGTGTCAAGGTGCGATTTGCTATTCATCCCGTCGCCGGACGAATGCCAGGCCAGTGTAACGTCTTGCTTGCAGAGGCCTCGGTGGACTATGACAGTAAGTACTCTATTTTTGGGTGGAGCCGCGCTGACTGGGCCAGTTGTGCTGGAAATGGACGAGATCAACGACGACTTTGCAGACACGGACGTGACTCTTGTCATTGGCGCCAATGATACTGTCAACCCTATTGCGCTAGAACCGGACTCGCCGATCTCGGGAATGCCCGTGCTGCAGGCGTGGAAGAGCAAGGAGGTTATTGTCATGAAGCGTGGCATGTCCAGCGGATACGGTTTGTCTTTCTCACGAGGTGGTCGGATGTTGCTAACCTAGACAGCTGATGTGCCGAATCCGATGTTTTACATGCCCGGCACCCGGATGTTGTTCGGAGACGCCAAGACGTCGTGCGATGGTATGTTCTCCCAGTACTTTGTGACAAATCACTGACGCCTTGTAGCCATCAAAGCAAGTCTCGAGAGCCGTAAGTAGCGAGTTGCATTAGATTAAGCAGTTTTAGAGCCTTTCATCTGCCTTAAGAGGGGGTTATTCCTCGATAATATCAGGCGAACATACATACATGATGCAAGATGCTTTTCATTCAATCGATTTAGTCATGGCTGTCGTTCCAGATCCTCTTGCATAGTACCGGTATCCCCCGGTTAGAACGACAAAGCCTCTTTGCTCCGCTCCGACCAAACCACGTACTATCCTGGATTACACAAGGACAAAAGCAATACTCAAGATCGGATATGTATCAAAGCTAACCCACTAATTGCATTCACCCACCCCCCTCCAAACCAAAATCTCAACAAACATATTAACCCAGAGTATAGTGCTCCGATCATCGCGGCGGACAATACCGCAAATCAAAACACCCCGAAACTGGCGTCATGGTACATTTCCCACTCCCCGCATCAAACGACGTCCCATCGGGACACTTGGGCTCCTGCACAGCCAAACAAGAACCACCCTCCACAACCAACGACCCATAACAACTCGGAAGCAGACCTAAAACCACACACTTCTTCCCCTTGAACACTGCGCCTTTCGGACACGTCGGCGTCGAGATCGAGACGCAGGTTTCGTCACGGAGTAGGGTACTTCCTTCTGGGCAGGTTGGGATGTCTGGAGAGATACAGGCCGAACCATCGAATTTCGAGGGCGGAGTACAGGATGGGGTTTCAGTGGGGGATTTGCATTTTCCGGTGGGTGATAAGGTTGTCCCGGCGGGGCAGGTTGGTGGGGTGGGGGAGATGCATGTTTTGGAGGTGTCGAAGATCAGGCCCTTGGGGCATTGTGGTGGGGTTAGGGAGAGACAGCGGGTTCCGTCGAAGGACGTTTCATCGGGGCAGGTGGGGAGGGTTGTGAGGATGCAGTTTGAGCCATCGAAGGCGGACTGGGGGTCTGAGCAGAGCGGGGTTGAGGTTGAGAAGCAGTCTGTGCCGTCGAAGGTGAAGGGGTCATTGCAGGATGGGAGGAGGAGGGAGAGGCAGTCTGATTTATCGGGGATTGAGTTTGCAGGGCAAGATGGGGGAGTTGCGAGGATGCATTTGTCTCGGGCGAGGGTTGAGGATGGCGGGCAGGATGGGGAGCTGGATGTGATGCAGAGGGATGCGGAGAGGGTTGTTGAGCCGGGGCATTTGGGGACGGTGGCTGAGAGGCAGTGGTCGTCTTTTAGGGCCATTTGGTCTGGGCAGGTTGGGGTTACTGTTGAGATGCAGTGGTCGCCTAGCGGGGTGGATTGGGCTGGACAGACGGGGCGATTGGCGACGACGCAGTCCGAGCCGTCGAATGTTCCGGCGGTACATGATGGGATCTCGTTGACTATGCATATCCCGTTAGAGAAGACGGAGTTTTGGTTGCAGAGGGGGGGTTGGTTGAATGCGCAGTATTTGCCGTCGAAGGAGAAGCCGGCCAGGCAGATTGGGTTGAAGGGTGTCGTTCCTGTTTTGTCCGTTGACGAGGTGCAGCGCTTGTTGTTCAGACTTGTCCCCGGCGGACAGCATTGCACATCGCCGGTGTTTGGATCGGTTGAGAGAGGTGAAGTGGGAGGGCACAATGGAGGAGCGGTACACATGCCCTTCTGCAGAGTCGCTCCTCCAACGCAGAGTGGTCCATCGGTGGCCTGACAGACTTTGCCATTGAATCGCCCGGCCTTGCAATCTGGTCCCTCGTTGGAGACACATACCTTCCCCTTCACTATTCCGTTCGGGCAACTTGGTTTCTCTGAGTGTCTGCATTTCTTGTCGTCGAACTTGAACCCGTCCGGGCACTGGGGAGTCTTCTTCGCAGTGCAAAGCCCATCCTGGAGCGACATCCCGGCAGGGCACTCCGGCGGCTCAGAATGCGTACACGACCCATGCTCGAACTTGTCGTTACCCGGACACCCTGGGCCTTTATCCAATACACATTGCAAGCCCTGCGCGGTCGAACCCTTCGGACAACTCTGCCCCTCGAGATATACACAGGCTACCCCATTAAACCCGAATCCGTCTTCGCATGTCGGCAGCTGCGTGGCCTTGCAGTCTGTTCCGTCGAAGTCACCTCCATCCGAACAGGAGGGCTTCACAGCAGACACGCAGGAGCCATCTTTGAATTGGCCATTTTGCCCGCAATCCGGACTCTTGTCACTCACGCAAACGCCACCGTTGAGATGGGTGTGGGCAGGACAGACAGAAGACTTTCGAAAAACACAGCTACTGCCGTCGAACTCGGTTCCTACGGGGCAGCATTTCTCCTGTCCTGTGGGGTTCCGCGAGAGGGTGATCTCGTCAAGGGTAATCGGGTGGCTCTGGTTCTTGCTTGAGATAACAGAGGGAGCAGGAGGAGGGTTTTGTTGCAGCGGCTGCTGCTGCTCTTGAGCGTATGCGACCCTGTCACCAGCAATAAAGGCGACAGCGATCCAAGTTAGAGCAGGGAGGTAGGAAAAAAGCATTGTGACAGCGGTTCCTGGCAAAACACCTGCAAGAGGGCGATTCTAGGGGTCTGGTGTCTTATTTTGTCATGAGAAAAGGATTAAATAGCAGCACATTAAACTCACCCTGAATCATAAAAGGGTATAGGAAATGGTAATATAGAAGATTCCTCTACTGTCTGCGGGGTATCTCCCAATGTGTTGACTGGTGCAGCTGAAAACAACCCAGGATCCAATCCCTGTTACGGCTGGATGAGTCTCAGAGGAAGAAAAAACAAAGAACCGTGGCGGGCTGAGCTATATCCCTCACCTTAGCACAAGGATTCTGCAGGCCTCAGCCTACTCTTCAGGAACTAGTTCATGTGATATATTGAACAGGGGTAACTCTATTGAGGGCAAGTCGTGCCGACGAACGCCCTAGTCCTGTCAGCCAGCCATCAGCGGGGATTCTGCAGCTGAGCGCTCGAACACATATAGACCTAATCCTACTAGTCACAATCCTGGGCAGTTCAACTGGCATGATACCAGTATCTTTCACTGCAGTCGACGAACTCGAGTTAGTTCATAAAAGGAAGAATGCATCAATACTGACCGGAGTCGAGCACACACTCGGTCATCCCTCTATCACAATCACATTCCTTTCTTTCTTATTCCCCATTCAAAGGGAAGGTAAAAGACCACATTATTCAATCTCTGATCCTTACTCTTCCATACTGCCCAAACAAACAGCGCAGTATGGATCTCCTCCTCCCCCCCCTCCACCTGCTCCTCCTCCTCCTCTGGACTCTCACCCTCTCAACCCCCATCCTCGCCCAACAAACTCCAGCCCAGACAAAATGCACCTCGTCCACCCTAACCGGCACAGCCGCATACAACGACTGCTGCCCAGGGGTCGGAACCTCCCCGGTAACCCTCAACAACAAACGCTACAAAGTCATCTGCGGCAAGGAAATCAAATTCAACACAACTCCGATCTGGAAACCAAACCCCATCGGCTGCACGCAAGCCTGTGACGCAAATCCGGATTGTATCTCGGCCTATTGGACAGATACCTTTGGCGGGATCTGTACGCTTTATACGACGGTTGCAGTTGCGGCTGCTGGTGGGTCGAATTCAGTCGCCTTGGTTCCCATCCCGGCGGATGATGAGGAGTGTAATCGGAAAATCAAGATTGCGGAGACTGCGGAGTGTCAGAGGTGCCAGAATCTGAAGATTTGTCCGACCTTGGATTGTTCTACTTGTCCGAAAGGGAAGTGTCCGACCTTGGATTGTTCTACTTGTCCGACGGTGAAGTGTCCGAAGTTGGATTGTTCTACTTGTCCCACGGAGAAATGCCCTGATTGTGCCGAAACGGATTGCGCCAAAGATTGTCCAGGAGACAAAGGAGGAAAAGGAGGAAAAGGAGGAAAAGGAGGAAAAGGAGGAAAAGGAGGGAAAGGAGGGAAAGGTGGCAAAGGTGATAAAGGTGACAAAGGTGACAAAGGAGGGAAAGGTGACAAAGGAGGGAAAGGTGACAAAGGTGGCAAAGGTGACAAAGGTGGCAAGGGAGGCAAAGGAGGGAAAGGAGGGACAGGAGGAAAAGGAGGGAAAGGAAAAGGCACAACTAAACCCAAAGCCCCAAGAGCCCCCAGCGTCTCAGGCTGTGGTGCCGGGATAGTTCATGGCCCATACGCAGGAGGCCACTACTACGCCTCGTACGTTGGTTGCACCGGACAAGGAAACCCCATCGGTGCTCTACGGATCTCATCCAACCAGCAGCAGATGGATGTGTGCGTCAAGATGTGTTTGCAATCCCCCGGGTGCGTGCTGGCTATCCGAGAGCATGCGGCGAGTACGGGAATGGCATCTCGGTGCTCTATGAAGAGTTCGCGGTATGCGACGTTTGCGAAGGGTGATAACGATTTGATTTTGAAGATTAAATAGGTGGCTTAGTTATTATATATATCTGTGCAACTGGACAGATTTTGACTTTGAGACCATCTACAATGTTGCTCTAGAGCCCTAAGAACCTCCCTCGGTGTATAGTGAGAACCAATACCAGTAGAGCAAATTCCAGCTGTAATTCAACTACACGGACGAGAGTATCTCAAACAGAATAGAACAAAACATAGAATTATCAGAACAAAAATCAAGGAGCCGGCGAATAAATCACCTGTCCAGTCTTACTAGTAAATCCCTTAATCAAAGCCTGACCCTCCAGCCCCGTCGCCCAAGAAGCAAACTCTTTCGCCAGCACCAAATCCTTCGCCTTACTCCCAACAAGAAGATGCCCAGGCATAAGCAGCAGATCTTTCACGTCGTCAGTCCCCCGTTTGTAAATTACAACCTGCTGCTGCACGCTCTTGTCTACAGTTAGATATGTGCCCCAGTCGGTCAGCGTATACTCCTGCAATGCAGCTGCGGCTGCCAACGCCTGCGTGGGGTAAGCCACGTATTGGTGGTACCAGGTTGAGTATTTACTCGCCCAGGGGACTTGACCAATCCCGATCCAGAGCTCGGAGTCCTTGATATTCGTCGCGGATTTGTCGTAGCGGCTGAGGAATCTGACGGGCGGGGTTGTTGGGGTCTCGGATTCAGCGGCGGTGTATAGGTCTGCGATCATAGCGAGGATGTCGGACTTGGGGTCTAGCTTTGCTGGGTTTGAGGGGGGTCCGACGATGAGGAGATGTTCTCGGAAGAGGTAGTGGATGGACTGGGCGGTGCCTTGTTTGAGGGCGATGGCTTCCGCGGCTGCGGTGTAGGTTATTGCGAGATCGACGGTGCTGTCTTTGAGGTACTTGATTGATTCTGTGGTGTCGCTTTTGTACCAGGCGATTTTGAAAGGGGGGGATCCTTTTGCGACGCGGGATTTGATGAACGCGTCTGCTAGGGCTGTTGAGGGTTAGTTGGAGTCTTAACCTATGGAGTTGTTATTGAAGAAGAAGAAGAAGAAGAAGAAGAAGCACCTTTTATAAGCCCACTTTGACCAGCAGCTCCGTTTCCAATCCGTAGCCCAACCTCAGAAGCATTCGGATAGCCGCCGTCGTAGACTTCGGCTGGCTGGACCCCGACTGGCTTCTCCTTTGGCGGGGATTTGGTGATTGGAGTGTCTTTCAGTAGTTGCCAGACACCCTTGTCGTCGAGAATGTAGATTTCCCCTTTGGCATTGACTCGATACGCCGAGGCTGCCACGGCGATATGAGTATTGTCGGTATGGGGATCACTCATCTGCCATGATGTCTGGCCAACGTATTTGTAGACTCTTCCATCTTTCTGGCGCTGGAAGAGCCCAGCATCGCCAGCTGCGATTTCAACTGTGCGCAGATCTGCCCCAATCCGCTCCCACGTCTTCCCATCAAACCGATAGACAAGACCGTTCTTGTGCATTTTGAACAGCGATTTGTTGTCCGTTGCAATACTCGCAGTCGCAGAGTCACTGTCAATCAAAGCCCAGTTCCCTGGACTCTGATAATGCGTGATCTTGCCATCTTCCGCGAGCTGATACACAGCATCCTGCACAGATACTAGATCCTTCGTGAGCGGATTCGTATCACGCACCTCCCACTTCCCCCCAGTCTCAGTGCCCTCGTACCAGAGCTTCCCTGATCCCTTCTGCCACTGCCAGAAACTGCCCTTCCACCCCCAGAGTAGGGTGGCGGAGGTCCCGATGTGATTCCAGGTTCGAACGAAGCGATAGACGTCGCCTTGTTTGTGACGCAGGCCGACGGGGTTATTGGCTGCGATCTGTGCGTTGTCGGGGTTCTGGTCGATGACTTTCCAGGACTCTAGGGTTGGTTCGCGGACGAATTGTTTGATGGTTCCGTCTGAGAGCAGTTGGTAGCAGTCCTTGTCGACTACGGCGATTTGAGAGAAGCTCATGTTTATTGTCTGTTGTACTAGTAGTAGCTGTTGCCTTGCATGAATAATAAACTTAAGCTGGAGGGAGTATGCTGCGTATACGGGTCATCTTTGGATTATTTGAATGTAATACTCCCGCCACACCCTCATCTGTGTATACCTATCAGAGTCCGTTGTATGTCGTCGGCAAAAATTGCCCTGATCAAAGCATGACCCCTGTTGCACCAGCCAGCCATGCACTGCAATGTGACACCTCAGCTGTCATAATTACAGCCTAGGAGCCATAACAAGCATGTATATATGACAGTGCGGGATTTAGTTTCCTTGTTGTGTACAGCAACAGGCGGGGTCTCGCCAGCCACAAATCGTTCGATTGCCAGGGATGCTAATCCCGCTCCTGCATACAGGCTGTGGTCACAAGGAACTCAGCTCCTCATTCTTTTGCCATTATGCTTCAATGCTTCGCGTATCTAGTATCTACCCTCAATCTTTAAATGTGCTGTCTCTTCGAGCGCCTATCCTATCATACCATTCCCCAGTACATCACATCAACATAGTCACCAGGTGGGAACAAAAGTCTTTCTTACCTTGAATAAATCTTCAACTTCTTTCTTTTTCCCTTTTCCAATATGGCCTTCCACAGCTTCAGTCTCCTCCTCCTGTTCCTCCTCCCCACCACCCTCGCGACCCAATGCCCCCCGACATACATCTTCGACGAAATCCTCCCCCTCCACCCAACCAGCTGCTCAGCAATAACCCTCTGCGTGACAGAACCAGAAGCAAAAGACGGCTCGCCCTCTGCACACCTACCCACCTTCAACAACATCCATCTCCCGTGTCCCTCGACCCTAATTGCTCTTCAATGCCCCGAGGTCCTGGAACCCGCGGAGCCAGGCTCGGAGGGGGTTGAGGCGGAGTGCGAGTACTCTGTTCTAAAGTTTGATCATAATGGGAAAGTGAGGCAGGATTGTTGCGATAGCTTTGATTTGGGGTTTGAGGATTTGGGGGAGGGCGAGTTGGTAGCGGCTTCCCAGGGGCGGTTTTTGCGTGGTGGGGTTCTAGGGGAGGGGATCGGGGAAGATTTTGAGGTGGAATTGGATGATGAATTGGATGAATTGGATGGACTGGATGGACTGGATGGAGAGGATGAGGAGGATGAGGATGAAGATGAAGATGAAGATGAAGATGAGGATGAAAATGAGGATGAAGATGAGGATGAAGATGAAGACGAGGAGGATGAGGAGGATGAGGAGGATGAGGAGGATGAGGAGGATGAGGAGGATGAGGAGGATGAGGAGGATGAGGAGGATGAGGAGGATGAGGAAGAAGAGAAGCAAGACCTATAGAATCCATATTACTAACATCTACATCTCATTTCTGATGCATTCCTCTGAAATAATATCATCATCCGCGCAGCTTTCTGAGGGTAATACCTGTTTGTTCAATATTGCTAAGGTTATGCCACTACGATATATATAGTATAGAGTTACACAGGCAATGCTCTGATAGCCTCAACCCGCAAATTAAATTGTATACCATGTTTAGTCCTGCTCTTCTACTTTGAAATACTAACCAGCTTGACTTTGACAGCTCTTTCCTACTAACAAACCCCATTTATCTACCCCAACTCTTGATTAATATAGCAAGCAGAAGCCCACAATTTGGCATCCTGCTCTAACTAGCAGATCACCAGGTACAAAGGCGAACTTGCGGGATAACATAGTATTAGTCACTAGTCTAGGGGATACGAACTTATTAACTACTAGGTAAGTAGTTCGCTAGGTTCTAGACTCCCAAACGAGGCTCCGTCGAACGAAGGAAGACTAGTCCAGTCCTGCCCCTGTTATTTCCCAAGGAACCTGCGGGACTACTAACCTAACTGTATCTCAAACAGGCCAGGGGTTCGGCTTATGAGTCCACGTAATAGTACTTCTGTGCTTCATATTTGTGATGCCGTGGTTCATTCGATATGCCAGATATTGTACTCCGTAGTAACAGTAGCCACGCCGGGAGGTACTGAAATCAGTCATGTATAGTAAGCAAAATAAACCATCAAGAATAAATAAAGTGAGATAACCACCCGAATAATCAACAGGATCCGAAATGAAACGACACAAAACGAGACGCTAAATAAGATAAGACAAATAGCCCCCAACTCCACGATCGGGAATAAAACAAAGGCAAGAGGCGATGACGATCAGATTCTTAAACTGAATAAAGTCGTGTATAGGAAAGTCACCAGATAGACATTATTAGGATTAGACATTTTTGATCATGGATTTCCGCTTGCTCCGGAGCATGAAATCCACGAAGCTCTTTTTTGATGATTCCGAGGACTCGCTCTTTGTGATAGAAGGTCGGAGATGTTTCAAGCTCTTCTTGCGCTTGCTCTTCGGCTTGGTATCCTCGAGCTCAGGATGTTCTGTAGGGCCTTTTTCGAGCTCGGAGCGGAGACTGCTGGAGGAGTAGCCTAGCATACTGGAGCCCTTGATGATCGAGCTTCGATAGGGCAAGGGTGGACGCTTGGCGGGAGATCCGGACATGCTGGAGATGCTGTAGAGAGAACCGGAGCGGCTCCGGTTGTAAGAGTTGGAGTAATATGGGCTTGGACTGGCAGTGCGAGAAGTAGGCTGGCTGGACGAAGCTGAGTAGTCTGAGCTCGCGATGGATTGTGAGCAGGACATTGAGCGGCTGCGGGATTCTTCGGTATAGCTGGAAGATTGAGTTGGGAATAAGGAGAAAGTCGAAGTGCTCTGGACGGATGGAGGACGGGGTGGTGGTGGCTCCTTTTGCAGTCGGCGACTCCGTTCAGCGATAGGGGTCTGTGGGCGGGAGAATGACATGGATCGTGCACGGAAAGACATTTCCCGGGGGGCTTCGACAGCCGAAGCACTCACGGGCTCGGAGATGCTGGGTCTGGCTGGGCTGCAGTGCCGTAATGTGTCCAGTGCACTGAGACTTCCTTGGGCTTTACTGTGGGTTAGTTGGGTGGAATATCTCGAGCGTCCACGGCCCATGCTTGTCTCGCCTAGTATGGGCTGAGACTTTGATG
Organism: Aspergillus cavernicola; assembly: GCA_027569065.1. Lineage (NCBI taxonomy): Eukaryota > Fungi > Ascomycota > Eurotiomycetes > Eurotiales > Aspergillaceae > Aspergillus > Aspergillus cavernicola. Next base: position 62,868 of record JAPDEK010000044.1, read on the forward strand.
CTTCATCGCAAGAGTAGACTGAGCCGTCTGATGTCTCCGGAGAATCCGGACCCCTTGGTGAGGACTGGTCTGTGGTGGGAGAGATTAGTATTAGATTAGGTTTGGCGAGAGGCTCGACATAGGTGACCTGTTCGGCCACGTAGATATCGCTTTCGTCATCGGAGTGGAGGGATGAAGATGAAGATCTGAAGGAGCTCCGTGGAGAGGAGAGAGGCTCTGAAGGTACATATACCGCTGGCTGGAGGAAGATGGGTGACTGGAGCGGACTGGTGGAATTCGGGGAGGGCAGTTCAATAATCATATCGTCGTCCTGGTCGAAGATGGCGTAGGAATCAGTCACGAAGGTAGCAGTACTACTCCGCTTGACGGTGTCCATGGAGATCATGGATCCAGGTCGCGATCCCTTTGTGGAAGGGAACGGAGAGAGTAGACGAAGAAAGGCCGGTCTGTCCATAGACTCTTCTACACTCATCTCGGAGTCCAATGTGCCAGGCGTCTTCGATGGATCAATAGGCGAGAAGGTGTGTCCGGTCTCTGACTCGGAGATATCCTCCTCTTCGGAGTCGTAATGTCGTGGTAGAGAGGGCTGGTTCATGTAAGTGAGGTCGTACATTTCGGTGGCGTAAACGAGGGTGTCAGGAAGGAAGAACAGGGAGAAGGGGAAGATATGAAGAATGAATGAAGCAGAATGAAGCAGCCAGGGGATGTCAGCATTCAGCAGTAGCACACCGCAAGAGGCAAGAGAAATATATTATTTAATATGCTCCAAATCCACTTGTTCTGTGGATCCAACATCGAAAGGTTTAAGTCCAGAGACTAAAGCTTCTTAACACGTGCATTTCGAGATGATAGTCGCAAATACGTAGCAAACGCGCCCTTGCTGTTCATGATGCAGCAGGGATGGTCTATGGCCCTTGCATCCAAGCTCCTGCCATGATTTAGCACAGTACCTTGTGATCTATCAACGTGAGCTGTCATCCATGGACGCTTGTACCCTATTAACAGATACCATCAACCTGTTAATCAAACTCTTCCAGTCAAAAGGGAATTGTCATATTTTCATAATTTTCATGCCAAGCGAGCGGTCGCGTCTCCATCTTTACCTCAAACACACAACTTGCAACAGAATTAATCAATCTCCTCTATTTTAAACGTCCGTTCGGATCGAGAATGGGCCATCGATCCTGTCTCAGCCAATAGGAGATTTTCCCCTCCCATCGTTCTCCGGATGGATGCTCACCTCCCTGCAGGCCCAGAGCGTCTGATGACAGTTTCAGATCACTTCACTCACTGATTCTCGAAGAAGGGTTCGTCCTTCATACTCAGGAGAGTGACGAGTCCCTGTTTTTGTCCTAAAGGGGTAGGAGACGACAGAAGTTTGTCCCTCAAAATATCAGATTTTTCAGAGGGGCAGTTCGCCGTTTTGCTGCAGGAACCGCCCCAGCAGTTGCAGAGTGAAACATCCGTGGCTGGACTCTGGAGAATCGGAGATCCTTGTCCTCTGTGCTTTACGCCGCTTATGCAGTAGATTCCAGTTGTGCCTATTTTCTGCCGCCTCCTTGCTTAATCTTGTTTTCAAGTTCTTCAACAAGTTCTTCCATTGGTCTGGTGTCCCAGCCGCTGTCTGAGCATAGTTCGATCCCCAGATAGACGTCACAGACCACCACGTCCAAGTGAGGATGCATACATCACTGCGCCATCTTCCCAGCCTCCAACCCCAGCATAGTATCCGGAATATACATTCAACGCGGGACAATAAGCACTGTATCCCTTCCTTCGCCCTTCACCGCTTACTAAATTCCTCAACGACCCCTGAGCTACAAGAAACCTCCTGACACAGGGCATTGGTCACTATTGTGCCTCATCCAAAGATCAACTCACATGATACCCAGTAGACCAATCTGGAGTCTATCAGCAATCAAGGTTAACCACACCCCACTACGGAGTACTATTTGCAACGGCCGTAGAATGGATATCTGCCGGTCATGCGAATCCCCAAGCGCCGAGGCGCTCCATAGCACGCAGTATGACAGGTCCCGGACCAACCCTTACTGAGACCTGACCTGAAGAAACGTCCTCCCTATTCGGTATATGCACCCAAAAATAAGCCGTCGGCCCTCTTTCCGGATAGATGACACCGCAGGGGTTGACACCGGCATCTGACCTCCCTATCGGCGCTCCCGGAGTCCGTCTGCTGGTCCACTGGAGTCAATACCGCCCTACCGTTTCCTCCGTCCCCTGTCTCCTCCGTTCCCCCGTCTTCCCACATGAGTTCTGAAGGATGTTGAATTGAAACAGGTTTGCTATCATTCTCAAACAGCAGCTGCAAAGTCTAAAGCGCATCTGTTATCAATCGTAACCCTAAGGCCCCGGGCCCATGGTGAACAAACCGGGTCTATCATCACCTATGCCAGTCTTCGGCCGAGTCGAACTTGGCCTAGAGACTGGTAGACTATCATGGGAAGCGCGTAAACTCTGACCTCCACATCGCATGCAACGGTAAATTGATGTTGAAACAACGGAACGATGATCTTCACCCAGTGGAGAAACACCTTGTCGAACCCGGACGCATCAATAGGAATTGCTCCGGTAGGTGTCATCTGATATCACATCACCTCCACCGGAGAGTTCAGTTCTATTGAATCTTGAGTCTGGAAGAGTCGGTAGAGCCCATATGCTTGACAACGAAACGAGTTCGGTCAAACCAAACAGGTTGTCTATTGAACAGGAATCCCCAACAACTCAAGCATCTACGGTACTATTAGTACTGACTACATTTACAGTCACTCATCTAATCCCTCGAATCCCGTCCCGCATACGTATGCACCCCCTCTCTGTTTGCAGCCCATGCCAGTGTCACTACTCTGCTAGTAGCATGCATCTCCATTTCCCCCGAACAATTAAAGCGAGACCACCGTCAATCTTCACCACCTAGACCAGGGACCTTACAGGGACCTTATACGTCAAACATCCCATCCATCAACTTCTAATCTCGTCCTACATACGTCAACCTCTACTCTCCCCCTACCACACACAACCGAAATATATTTACATCTCCCTCATCTCCCTTTTATTTATCATTATGTGCTACGCTACTACATGGTATAATCCGTCCCAGTCCGCATTGAACTACTACTGCTACTATTCTATCACCTATTCAGCCCAGACTCACATACTTACTTACCTACCTACCTCCTAACTAACTAACTACCCGGTCCTTTTACGTCCATCCCAAAAATCATCTAGATATCTGCCAAAGATTCATCAATATCACCCCACTCCCCTCACTAGACCCACACACCCATCCATCCATCCCCAGGCCTTCCTCTTTTCCTTCCATTCTTATTATTATATGGGAATCCCAAGTCTCAATCCACTACCCTAAACCCCCAAACACCACGGGACAACTCCCTTTTTATGTAGAATACTACATGGTTGTACGTAGCTCGGTGTATATCTAGATTTCCGGGGACAGTAGGTACTACTACTAAGTAGCACCAGGTTAGTACTCTTAAAAGACGACTGGAGGGGTCGTTGGCATTGAGTCTTTGATTTCAATACATTAGAGGAACGGGTGCAGATATATTATTTCTTGCCGTCATGATCGCTACGTCGTCGTACTGGCAGGAGTTCAGGACTTACCGGTGTATTTTGCAGTCTTGTCAGAAGTTTCTACATCAGGATTCTAGTCTTGCAGGCATTAGGCATTTTTTCTCATTTTAATTAATTATATACAAACAAGCAGGACACGCCATGGTTTATTACATTTATGTTGTCTCATCTATAAATAAGAACCTCAAAAAGAACAGAGAAAATAAAGGAATCTGCAACCAGCAGCAAAGAGAACCCAAGAATAAACAATGGTAAAATACACCGGGAAATGGCTCAAGCACCATCTCCCGACAGAAAGGAACCTTAACCTCGTACAATCCGGACCGAGCTTTGCAACCCACCGATGCTACAAAGCTGCGCTGCGACATGCATCATCTGGTCGTCAAGAGCAAAGGCGACCAGTGTCATCAAGGTCATTCATTAAAAATATACTTGAGCACCGTAATACAACCACCGAATGTGTCTGACGTTTCGTCCCCTTGTGGTTCATAAACGCGAAAGAATGCCGTACCAACCAATATCGACAAAAGTGGGTTGATCAATGCACCTGGCAAACGTGCATGCGACAGAACGTCTTATCTTTCGATGTGCATTTAGGCCTTGCGGGAGCGGGTGACAGGGCCGTTGGAGCGACCGGTTGAAACGGCGGATTCGCTTGACTTGGCCTTGCCGTTGGCGTGGGAAGGAGACGGGGCGACCTCGTATCTCGCCATGTCGATGACTGCCTGCTTACCAGTGTTGCGGCGGGGCCTTCCGGTCTTAGCAGCCTTGTTGTAGGTAACAATATAGAAGGAGATGAACAGGACGAGATAGGAGGTAAGGATGGCCATGCCAGCGAAGGCGGCGAATTCCTCGCCGGCGCAGTTGCCCATGTTGGGAGCATTGGGGAAATAAGTCGAGGTGAAGTAGGTGTAGGAGGCGAAGTAAACAAATACTAATGGTCATTTGTTAGTCGCGACTTCGAAATGAATAGCATAGGTGGAGATTGCTTACCAAGATCAATAACAAACTGGATGATCTGAAGACGAGTGATCCATTCCTTCCACCAGATGCGGATACCGCGGGCGCTCTGGAAGTAGTACCAGTACATCACAACGTGCACCAAAAGGTTGATGGTGATGGGAACCCATTGAACAGCAGTCAGACCAATCAACTGAGTATAGCAGAGGAGAGCCGTGGCACCGTGGTGGTAGGTGTGGAGGAACGTCAGAGGCTTCTTCTTCAGGAAAAGGAATACAGTGTCGAGGAATTCGAGGTACTTGTTCAGGTAGTTAAGCTATTTTAATGTTAGAATCAATTTCACTGAGCAGCCGGCTAGCCATGCACTCACATAGTACAGGACGATCAGGGGTTGCGTCCATCCACCCCTGTGGTCGCAGATGGAGTAGAAAACACCATGTCTCATGAGGGTAGGCAGAAGTTCCTCAACAAATAAAGCCAGCAGAATAGCGCTGACAGCAGTCAAAACGAAGTTATGAATCATAAACAGGGTGTTGAGCTTGAAAGCTGGACGGTTCTTCATAAACTCTCTGCCACCGAAGATGATAACGTAGTAGGTGACAAGCATGACCGCAGTCTCTTGCAGAGTGGACAATGGCGTTACACCTCCAACGAAGCGGAAATCGTTGGCGGGATAGCCCACGACGGCCTCGAAAGCCTTGTCAAAAAGCGGCCATAGGTGGATGCCAAACGGCCGATCAATAGTCGGCTTCGGCAGGTTCTGCAGGAACTCCATGGCTATGATTTTCTGAGGTGTGTAATGATTGTATTAGGTTATACGGGCGTACCGAGATGGAATTGGGCCGGATGGAGGAGTTGAACTTGTGAAGAATGTAGGGAATGACTTTTTTCAAGTTTTTCCGTAAAGGGCCGCCGAGGAGGTCGCGATTAAGGAAAGGGCATTTAAAGCAATGAAGAGGTAAAAAAGCCGAAGGGAGTGAAGGAAGCAAAAGAAGGAAAGAAAGACCCCGGGCACCAGAGAACTGTGAGGGAAGAAGCGAACCTGGAGTTGAGTTGAGAGTGGTTGAGGAAAGAGAAGGAGTTGAGATGTTCTCGAGATCTTTTGGCTCATCAAATTTGGTTTAGCGTCTGCATAAAGGGGCCGAGCATGTGCCGACTTCTCGAGTCCCTTGGAAACTCACCAAAGTACGGAGTACACTTTGTATTATTATTAATATTATTAAAGAGATTTATAATTCTACTTGATGTTGTAACTAGTCTCCTCTGGAAGCTTTACAATAGTCCGGGGTGAAGCCAAGTATGATTATCACATGCGAATGCTTGCCCATGGATACCCCAGCCTTCATGATTACCTAGTATTCAACCTCCCTGGGGAGTCGGAGATTCAGGTTGGATCTCTATTTTACATAATTCGACCATGATAATGTACACCATGTGAGGCTAGTTACACTAAGCGCTACGGAAAGGTAGGCTGTATGAATTCAAAGTACAGGTGTAACCCAATCTCAAAGCAAATTAAGACAGCCCTAGTCACCTTGGAACTTCAAGGTTGAGACTTGGACTGATGTAAACGAAGTGACTATGCACAGGCCAATCAAAACCCGCAGATAGAAATCATGCTTCTGCCTCAGGCCACGATGATCGGGCCCAAACGGAAAGCCGCAAATCATTCAGGCTTGACAGGCTAGTTTATTAAGGCCTGAGGCATCAAGACCTCACACCACCCACCCGCAAAAAACCTAGCGCCGCCGGCACAACCTCCAACTCGAACTTCGTCAACATCTCGCCCTGTCCTCCCTGCCTCGTCAATTCGATCCCCTCCACCCCCCCCTCCAATCTACTCTTCCTTCGCCATGCCTTCTATCTCCGTCTTCCGTCTGGCCTCGCGCGCCGTCCGTCCTTCCGGTCTCTTCAGAGCTTCCCAATTGCCCCGGACCCGGGTGCAGACTCCCGCTGCTCTGACCCTCGGTCGCCCAGCCTTCAGCACCTCCATGAAGCTCCGCTCCGGCCAGCACGAGGACGAGACATACGAGCAGTTCTCTTCTAGGTATGCCGTTATTATCCGCGAGCCATTGGGCTAGGAGAATCGACGTGGTCGTCATCCAATTCGGTCGCAGGGGACACAACTCGGGAACGCCCGTTCGGGTCCGCTAACATCGAAATCGTGTTCGCTGACAGTTTGTCGATGCTAGATTCGAGAAGGAATTCGATGGTGTGCAGGATGTTTTCGAGCTCCAGGTTAGTAGTCAATTGGCATATGTCGTCATGATCCTGGGGAGATATTTTGGAAATGTTAACAGCATCGCTTCTTGTCAGCGCAACTTGAACAACTGCTTCGCTTACGATCTTGTTCCCTCTATCGAGGTCCTCTCCGCCGCCCTGAGGGCCGCTCGCCGCGTCAACGATTTCCCCACCGCTGTTCGCGTTTTCGAAGGTGCGCACGCCCCCCATACGCTTCTACATCAATAAATACATACAGAAACATGCTCACCCTCGCATAGGTATCAAAGCCAAGGTCGAAAACCCAGACCAGTACAAGCAATACATCGAGGCCCTCGAGGGTCTCCGCCAGGAGCTAGGTGTTGCTCTCCGCGAGGAACTGTACCCCGGTGAGGAATAGATTTCTCGTCCGCACCATGCCATATACATTGATGGAAATTTACTACATTAGCATGAATTTTCATTGTATCAAATCCGGTCCGGTCGACGAGATAGAAAAGCTGTATACATACTCTAGAATGCAGTTGGAAGAGTTGCTATATCGTGTTGTGTTTCGGGTGTCGAATCGGGGCGGTCGCACATTGCTTTCTATACCAGTGCTACGAAGTTCAGTTACTTTGGCCTCTTCCTCTTCCTCTTTTTCTTCCTTTTGAGCAGCTGCTGTACTCTAACTAAGACATCTTATAAAGAAGACATATTGTTCGATTTATCTGCGCCGTGGACTGTTGAGCATATACAATTTGATTTGAACCATGTGAGGAAATATTAGAAGGGTAAAAGGCAGTGTACAGACAGGAAGGAAAGCAAGCCGCAACCTCCGTTGTATAAACCGAATAACTAATGACAAGAAGGCGGGAAATAAGTCAAGTAATACAAGCATTGTAAGGTTGCATCAAATCTCAAGAAACGCCTCCGAAACTGATATAATGGTTTTTAAAGCATGAAATGTCGTAAGTCCTAAGAATGCAAAAGTAAAATAAAAGCGATTTTTATCGTCGTCGCGGTCCAATCGTACGAATGACGATTGAATGAGAGAAGTGGTATAGTTTCAAGTTTCTCTGGCTTGGGGTATATTTGAGGTCGTTTGGAAGTGGATGAATTAGTGAGTCCCGACGTAGTTGAAGTAGCTGGGTCGGCAGTCTTCTTTCGCGAGGAAGGACGCCCCGTCATAGAATTTGCCGGGGGTGCAGGCGGAACATTTGGGGGAGTTGGGGCAGTTGAAATAGGGGATGTGACGGTATCCGATGTCGCGAAACCTGAAATAGAGAGAAGCAGTTAGTACTAGGTGAGATTGGTCACTTGAGTGGCAGTCACGTACCAATGAACTTTGGCAGCATCTGCGAACAAGCCGAGACCGATGGAATGGACAGGGGCGTCACCCCATCTCTCATAGAAAAAGCCACCATTGTGGTCTAGATAATCAAAATAGGCAGAGTATTTGTCGCCCCTGAAGAAATCCATGTCGCCAATCTCAAAGTTGGACCAGAAGTGGCAGGTTGAATATCCGTTGGCGTCTCGAGTGTGCTCGGGCCGGAGTTGGTCATCCGTCAGCCATTCCATCATGTTGTTATCGGAGAGGTAGGAGGGATTGGCGGCGAGGAACTCCTGTGTAGTCGGCCAAAGGGTCGGGATACTCTCGGGGGCGTCGAACAGATTGATCGTGAAACCATAGGTGTTGTTACGGTCCTCCATGAAGCGGAACACATCGTAATCGACGTCACAGAAGAACTGGACCTTGGGTTCAACACGCCAGTAGTAGCGGTACTTCTCCAAAGCGGGGTGCTTGTAGAACATCCCACTGTTCCACCGACACATCTGGTGGTAGGAGAGCTTATCGGCATATTGTAGACCCTTCTCTTTTAGGAGCTCCGCGGATTCTTTGAAGAGAGCCATGTCAATCCAGGACGGTACATCCCAGTGGTCCTTCGGTACCAGCTCTGTCGGGTGTCAGTTGTCTGCTGCAAGCGAGGAATTAAGTGTGAATACCGAATTGGCATTTAGCCTTGGTCTCCGCCTGCGTCCGCGTCTTGAACTCCGCAGTGAACGGCTTGTCGTTGAAGAAGATCCAGGGGTAATTGAATTTGTGATTCCATATCCTTTCCAAGTCACGCATAGTCGGAATCAGCTCGTTCAGCTCTTCGTTTCGCACGAGGGAGATGATGGCGGCGTTGGTCCGAGCGGAATCGGTGCTGTCAGGAGCGTAATCGTGTTCATCGGCGCGCCATAAGTGACCTTCGGGTTCGCCGGTAGCTGTAATGCGAGGAAGACATGGTCAGAGAGATTGATCAGGCGACTCTAGAAATCCAACGAGGTGCAGACAAGGGTAGGGAGAGGACGTACGCTCTTTTAGAGGATCAGCCTTCATGCCATCATACTCCCCCGACCCCATACCGACAAATGAAGGTCCTCTGACAAATGAAGGTCCTCTGTTCATTTGGAACACTAGAAAGATAACAAGCACAACGCATGCTACAGAGAGCATACGAATAGGTCTAGCGACAGCCATCTTGACTGTCCTCACGAGAAACGACAGCAGCGCAGAGAACCTGAGAATCTTGCAGGAGAATCGAGATCGAAAGTCGCCAGTCTCGAATCTTGTCCTTTTTGGCCTTTTTGGCCTTGGCCCGATCGGGACTAGTGTGGCAATAGCCTAGACAAATCGGGCAACACGTCCACTGCCTCATCTCTAGACTCTTTCCAACAAGACAAGCAAGCTGGACGATGGGTGCTGTCATTCTATTGCCCAAATACCACCATGGCCACTACCGGTAGCATCAACGGGCTGACTGAGGATCTTATTGTTGCCGTTGCGAAGACGGGCAAGGTACGCGCGTCGGATACCTAGTCTGGTCTCGACCCCCGCTAATACGCACTGTAGGACACTCCTCGTTTCCGGGGCTTGAAACGCCGTGTTGAGGACACACTCCGGTCACCATTGCATGGGCGCACCGATCAATTTGCGGTTGCAAGGCAACTTGAAGGACTCCAGGAGAAGTTCCAGGTTCTCAACAGAGACGACCTGGCAGATGCCCTCCGATCAAGGCTGAACGAGCTAGATGAGCAGCGGGTCTCTCTCTTTCCGGAATTCCTGTCTTTTCTGTTACAGCTGGCAGATCGACCGGCTCAACTTTCAAGAGTTGACCGCATCAAAAAGTCCAAGCCCGAGGAAGAGGAAAATCAACTCTCCTGGACCGATTTGGATGCTTCCGACGCCGCATACTGCGATGAGGATATTTGGGGAAACGTAGATTACGGTGCCGGCTCTTCTGATGAGGACGAAGTTTCATCACTGTCTAGCGACTCCCATATCCCCCGTACCTTAACGCAATCCTCGATAGCTACGGAGGACGACTATGTGATTCCAGACGACATTTGCTCTTCGGGGGAGGATGAAGCTCTTGTTGTTTCGATTGAGGGCGTTCAATTCTGGAGAGATGAGAATGCATCCGACTCGAATGGGGAAGAGGCATCTTCCCGTGTCATCACTGAGCTTCAGATTATAAGAGAGGCGATTTTCATGCTGCATGGTCTGCCCACGTCGCTGTTCTGGCGGCTTGACGGAAATGTCGAAGTAGACCGGAGGTTCACGCTTTCTCACCTGTCTCCTGGGGCACTCTCATCCGTATTGCGCTCACTAAGCTCATGTGGGACCAAGATAGACATTCTACGACGATTTGCCATAACGCCACAAACTGTTGCATACATGCAAACTTTCCATCGCAATATTGAAGACTGCTTACGGAAATTTGACAGGTTTCTCTCAGATGAGCAATCTCAATATCTCTCACAAAGCACTCCCGTGGCTATTAGCCTTTTGCAATTGTCTAATGACGTTCAACGCGAATCGAAATTGCTCATCCCCCTAGCTGACCTCGTTTCCAGCTTTGAACGAAACGCTGCGGGCAAAAATATCCAGTGCTTGGATCTATTATATGACTTAGTCTGTATGACACAAGCCGCGGGGGATGATGAAACTTTTACTATGCTAGCCAATATTTTTTTCAAGTGTTTCGAAACCTACATCAGGCCCATCCGTCGCTGGATGGAAACAGGCCAACCAGAAGCTTCGGAAGGAGGGTTTTCTGTGCTCGAGAACCACGAGAAAACTGACTTACGGACGCTATGGCACGACTGGTATACGCTGGATAAGCAATCTGAGCTTAGAAAATTACCCAAATTCATCCAGCCCTTTGCCGACAAGATCTTCATCACTGGCAAAAGCATGGTCTTCTTGAAACGTTTGAATTTGGCCGACAACTTGGAACCTACAAAAAAAGCAACTCTAAGTTTCGAGGATATCTGTCCTTGTGACTCGTCGTCGCTCTGTCTTCCTTTCTACGCATTACTGGAATCTGCATTCAACAATGTGGTCAACGAAAACCATGCATTTAGTTCATCGCTTCTGAGAAAGGAACTTGATGAACGGTGTGGGCTATGGATCTCTCTGCAAGCCTTAGAACATATCTACCTGTGCAAAGATATGAGCATGATCGGACCTATCGACGCCAAAATATTCGAGCTCATCGACAGAGGGAAGGGTGGTTGGAGTGACCGATTTCTGCTCACGGAACTCGCTCAGAGCGCATTCAGCACCATGTCTATCGTCGATCCGACTCGCCTGATCGTTCGATCTGCAAAAGACGCCAACAAAACTTACAGCCGATCCGTGAAAATCCTCAACAGCCTCTCTTTCGACTACATCCTCCCCTGGCCCGTCGCAAACATCATCACAAAGGACAGGATCTCAGCCTACCAGCGCATCTCAACATTCCTCATGCAGATCCGCAGAGCAAAATACACTATTGTCAAGCAACGCCTCCAATACTCTCACGAAATCAACCAGCATACCGAAGACAGCGGAGGCAACCCGCTCAGCTACGCCCTCCGCCATAACATGCTCTGGTTCCTCAACGTCCTCTACAGCCATTGTACAGACCTCGTCATCTCATCCACAACCGAATCCCTCCGCAAAGCCCTCTCTACCGCTAACGACGTCGACGCCATGATCGCCGCCCACCGCTCATACATGGCCTCTCTAGAAGAACAATGCCTCCTCTCTAAAAACCTCCGCCCTCTCCACCAAGCAACACTCACCATCCTCGACCTCTGTATCGCCTTCTCAGAGCTCCACGCCACACGCTCCCAAACCCATCCCGACCCAACACGAACCCCCCGCAAGCAAATACAAGCCAAACCACTTCGGGCAAAAGCAACACCTACACCACGCAAAACCCGCTATGAATACTCCTACGGCGACGAAGACGAAACCGACTCCGATCTCGACGACGAAGAGCTCGATTCTGAAGATGAGCTCCATAGTCATCGTCAAGTCTCAGTCAATGGGTCTCACTATATTCAGCGTTTGAGAGATATACACAACCAGTTCAATCGTCTTGTGACCTTTATGGCTGCGGGATTGAGAGGCGTGGGACGTGTTGAAGGGCAGGCTAGTTGGGAGATGTTGGCGGAGAGGTTAGAGTGGAGGAAGGAGAGGCAGGTAGGTCAGTCTTGATCGCGGAAATGGTAGTTACCCACGATTTTCTTTATCATCTTTTTTTCCCGCGGGTTCAACCTAGCAGGCGTTTTCAAATCGGGCAGGTCGGCTATAGGTTGGTGTTTTCAAGGTTACAGATTGGGAAAGATATCATGTGGAAAAGTTAAATTCAGGCAGATTCTTTTTCTTGGCTATTATAATAATGAATTTCCTTATGAGTCATTTTTATTAGTACTGGAATTTTAGATGAAATTTGAGTAATTACAACTCTCTTGGGTAACATATAGATCAAGGATCTTAAAAAGAGAATAACACGTCTCGCATCAATTTTTCTGAGCTCTGATATATACGTAACATAAACATAAATAGTTGGAAAAAAGCATAAACAAACCACCGAATGAAACCAGGCTTTTCGGACAAAACCTATCTACCCAACCCACCGTCTCGCACTAAAGAAAACTCTCCCCCAGGGCCCGATGTCACCCCATTCCTCTGCCTTAGCGGGCAACCAGCTCGCAATGCCGTTCATGACGGTGCGTTCAGGGTGAGGCATAATGGCAAGGACACGACCGTCTGCGCTCCGCACACCCGCAATACCTTCTGGACTACCGTTGGGGTTGAATGGGTACTGCAACGTCGGCTTGAGGGTTGCGTTGTCGATGTACTGGACAGGAGCTAGCCCCTGCGCGACGAAGGAAGAAGAATCGGTGTTTGAGGAGGTGAAAGATGCGCGGCCTTCGCCGTGGGCGACGGCGATGGGGAACGAAGAGCCGTGCATGCCGTGGAGGAAGACGGATGGCTTGGAGGGGTTAGGGTCGGAGATGCGGACCATTGCGACGCGGCCTTCGTATTGTTCTGAGGCGTTGCGTTCGAAGGTAGGCCAGTTGTTGGCGCCGGGGATGAGCTCTGCTAGTCGAGAGAGGAATTGGCAGCCGTTGCAGACGCCTAGGGCGAAGGTGTTGGGGCGCTCGAAGAAGGATTGGAATTCGGCGCGGGTGGGATCGTGGAGGAGCACGGATTTAGCCCAGCCCTGGCCGGCGCCGAGGACGTCGCCGTAGGAGAAGCCACCGCAGGCTGCAAGGCCGACGAAGCTGGAGAGGGAGACGCGGCCGGAAATGACGTCTGTCATGTGGACATCGATGGCGGCGAAGCCGGCCGTGTTGAAGGCGAAGGCCATTTCGGCTTGACTGTTGACGCCTTGCTCGCGGAGGATGGCGACGCGGGGTTTGTTGGTGAAGGGGGACATGGAGGTTAGGCTGGTGAGGAAGGGAAGGGCACGGTCCTTGGGGTCGAAGGTTGGGTTCCAGGAAAGACCTGGGTCGGTGTCGTCGAGGATGTTCGCGAATTCTTGATCGGCACAGGAGGCGTTGTCGCGCATCTTCTGCATATGGTAGGAGGTGGAGGCCCAGGTTTGCTGGAGCTTGGAGCGGCTGTTACGGTACACGACGCTGGCCTTGTAGTAGATGGCGAGGTTCTGTTTCGGTCTCTCAGAGACTCGTCCGATCTTGTGGATCAGGCCGGCGGGAGGACCGCAGGTAGCAAAGCATGAGCGGAATTGCATCTCGTGCTCCTTGCGGACTTGGAATACGGCTCCAAGTTCTTCGTTGAATAGAGTCTCGACGAAGCTGCTGGTGTTGAGGTTAGGGCAGATATTGTCGAGCAAGATCTCCACACCACAGCGGCCGGCGAACATCATCTCGGCGAGGGTTGTGAAAAGACCACCATCTGATCGGTCGTGGTAAGCCAACACAATGCCAGCTTCTTGCAACTGCTGTGTCGCATCAAAGAAGTCCTTGAAAATCTCGACATTGCGAACATCGGGGCACTCGGATCCTACTTGGTTGAAGACTTGTGCAAGGGCAGATCCGCCAAGAGCCTTGCCTCCAAACGACAGATCGACAAACATGAGCACGGTATCACCAACGTCCTCGGGATGGCGGAGCGCAGGAGTCCAGGTCTTCCTGTAGTTCTCCACTGGAGCAAAGGCAGTAATGACCAGAGACATCGGTGCGGTAACTTCCTTGGCGTCGCCGGAAGATTCATCCTTCCACTTCATCTTCATGGACATCGAGTCTTTCCCGACGGGAATGCTGATACCGAGTTGAGGGCATAGATCCATACCAATTGCTTCGACACCTTCATAGATAGCGGCTCCTTCTCCGGGGTGGCTGGTGGCAGACATCCAGTTTGCAGAGAGCTTCACGCGGCTAAGGCGGTCGACGAGATCGGCGGCAGCGAGGTTCATAAGCGCCTCAGCAACGGCCATGCGCGCAGATGCCCTAGGAGAGATCAAAGCAAGCGTAGGCTTTTCGCCCATGGCCATAGCCTCACCGGTCTTGGAGCCTTGGACGAGTGCCGTTGCCGTGACAGCTACGTCGGAGACTGGAGTCTGCCACCGGCCAGCCATCTGATCGCGAGCAGTGAGACCACCAACAGTTCGATCGCCAATTGTGATAAGGAAAGATTTTGAGCCAACGGCAGGGAGAGACAGGATTCTGTTAGCGGCTTCACCGAGGAGTTCTGCGCGGTTAGGCGCAAGTGAAGGGAGATAAGTGGTAAGGCTCGAGTCCACGGTGGGTAACTTCAACTTGCGGGAGTCCACAGTCCGGGTCATCCTGGGGGGCTTTCCGAAAAGCACCGACAGTGGAAGATCAATGACCGAGGGGTGTTCCTGAGACTCTCTGTCAAGAAGAATCAATTTCTTCTCCTCTGAAGATCCATCTCCACGGCCAACAACGGAGAAACCACAGCGTTCACGGTGGCAAATGGCAGTGAACTTGTTCATGCTGTCCTCGCCGACAGCCATGACATATCGCTCCTGGGCTTCACAGCACCAGATCTGCATGGGACTCATGCTCTTGTCGGCGCTGTCAATCTCACGTAGCTCGAATGTAGCACCCAGTCCTGAATCGTGGATGAGCTCGGGAAGGGCGTTAGAAAGACCACCAGCACCAACGTCGTGAATGAACTTGATTGGGTTGTTGTCTCCCATGGCCACACATGCGTTAATGACCTCCTGGGCTCTTCTCTGGACCTCCGCGTTACCTCTCTGCACACTGGCAAAGTCGAGGTCCACGGAACCTTCACCAGACGCGATACTGGAGGCGGCACCTCCACCCAGACCAATGAGCATGGCGGGACCGCCTAGGACGATGAGGAAAGATCCCGGCTTGACAACGTCAGGCTTTTTGATGGCATGTTGGGGTCGGACCGTTCCAACACCCCCAGCAATCATGATGGGCTTGTGGTATCCTCGCAGTTCCTTCTGACCATTTCCGACATCGAGCTCTGTCAGCAAGGTACGGAAGTATCCGGAGATGCATGGCCGGCCGAATTCGTTGTTGAAGTGGGCGCTTCCGATTGGTGCCTCCAACATGATGTCCAAACTGCTGGCGATATGGTTGGGCTTGCCGACATCCAACTCCCAGGGCTGCTTAAATCCCGGGATGAGGAGGTCAGAGACACAGTAACCAGAAAGACCAGCCTTTGGCTTTGAGCCTCGTCCGACGGCACCTTCGTCACGAATCTCACCACCTGACCCAGTTGCGGCACCTGGGTAAGGCGAGACTGCAGTGGGGTGGTTATGAGTTTCCACCTTGGCCAGGAAATGAACGATCTCCTTGGTATGACTCCACTCCCCAGTGCTGAAGTTGGGCGCCCAAAAAGAGGAGTCGAAACCCTCTAGTACAGCCGCATTGTCGCTGTATGCGCTCACAGTGAATTCAGGGTTTTTCCTATGGGTGTTTCGGATCATGGAAAAGAGACTGTTCGGCATCTCCATGCCATCGATAGTCCAGGAGGCATTGAATTGCTTATGACGGCAGTGTTCCGAGTTGACCTGGGCAAACATGAACAGCTCGACGTCGGTAGGGTCACGAGCGAGTGGGCCATTGGGACCATATGCTTCAGCGAGATAATCAATCTCCGACTCATCCAACGCCAATCCCATTCGCTTGTTTGCCTCCTGAAGCACTTCCTTGGGTGATTTGTCGCTGCCACTGAGAGGCACCGTTTCGAGGGGTAGAGGGTTGTGTTCGGAAAACATCAAGTGCAAGTCAGGCTCGTTCTCACTCATCAACTGAGTCATCCGATCGTGTAGGACATCCTTGAATCCTGCTTTGTAGTCTCCACTTTCAGGGCGGAGACAAGAAATCTTCATTCCCCGTTCAACCCGCTTCACGTACTTCTTCAGGCCGCAGACGTGAGAGATACCGGTGGCTTGCGAGCTCCATGGGGAGATGGTTCCGGTTCGGGGGAAAACGTAGAAAACATCAAACTGACCGTCCTTCTCGGTGAATGAGGAGGGAACATCGGTGATATCACCATAACGAAGGAGTTGTTCGACGACGTCTTGTTGGAATGCGGGCAAGGGCTCCGAGATATGGAGGTAATGGATCCATTGGGCGCGAACATCTTGTGCACCTATCGAAGCAGCAACTGCATGGCCACGCGAGTGGGAGAATGCAACGGAGCCCGGGAGGGCAAGAAATGTCGAGTCGAAGGACGGGAAGGCCATGGTGAGTTCGCACGCGGGCAATCAAGTGACTCGACGGGATGTAGGTTTGAGGGCGGGGAAACGATGGGAAGCCGAGAAACGAGGACCAGTCAAGACCTCTAATGGAAAGGGGAGCAATAAAACTCCTCTAGGAGCGGGCTCCGACCGATTGAAACGTTCAGTGAGATAACCTTGTTGAGCTGGGCTCCTCGTGGTGTCTGGCTGCGGGAAAATTCACGATTTCTGCTGAGGCTATGATCGAAACCCCGCGCTAGTCCTCTTCTGGCTTATCTCTCTTATCATCACGTGCAACTGCCGGCATCGGCTGCTTCCAGACAGCATATCCCCTCTATACTTCTTCACGTCTAAATTAACTGTTCGTATCTATTACATGGCGTCTGGATATTGTATGTAGATGTTGGTGCCTTGGTACTCGATCCAGTGCGCGCATATATATGTCTCCGAGGCATAATGGGAACAGGTATTTTTTCAACCCTGCATATTGTGATAACTTTATAAATAAATAATATCTAAGCTTTGAAACATGTGCTGCTGATCTCGAATGGGCCAGTTTAGGTATTAATAGAAAAGGCTGTGGGTATCAAAGGATGGTTCAGTCACAGATGTCGAAATAGACTGACGGTGACATGTGTTCGGTCAATTTATGAGATTTCTTAGGGGGTTATTGTCCTTACAATTCTGTGGGTTCGGATCTATGTTTTGCTCAGCTTATCTTTGATTCTTCGAAAGTATGCGGAGCGTCTTCCCTGATCGGGTAGTATGCTCCTGGGAAAACGTCACGACTCACGATTGCCAAGGCCTTGGCAACGGAATGCCCGCCAAAGCGGGTCCGGAAAGCTTGAGCCACTTTTGAAGTTTGGACGTCTTTCAACATTGCACAGACGGCGTCTCTGGTTCGAGAAAAGTTAAGGCGTACTGCCCGAGCTTTGAAATCGAGAGGAGCAATGGACAATGCAAGCCACTATACAGCTGGAAATGAAGCTTGTCTCGATCTACAACCGTAAGAAGGTGAGTTACATCACAAACGTTGAGCTAAACGCGTTGCTTTTTGAACCCTCGGTGATCTCTCGGAGATTTGGAATACATACCTAACTGGGATGGAGCTTTGATGAGTCTAGAATCTAGATAAGTATTCCGTACTCCGTAGATGCTCACAGGAGCCAGGACAAGCCTCGTAGCATATTTCCTAATATGGTTAGCGGATAGACCCGAACAGGAAACGGCCTGGCATTGCCGGACCGAACAGAGTTGCCATGCTAAGTATGATTTCTGAGATCATTTGTGTTTTTCACCAGGGATTACTTCTGTGATGGAGCGGATCCAGTCCGGATTGGAATCATGGCGAGCTATATAAGAACCACTCAGCCCCCGCCTCAACCTGGATTTCCTAGCAGCATCAAAGGTCTACCCTAGTGTTACTTCCATCGCCAATATGCAAGCACCACACCACACAGACCATTATGACCATGCGCTTTCCCAGACACTCTCTCTGGGCTCCGCTAGAGGAGAGGTTGACCCGACGGACCTGCCTTTCCGCACCCTGACAGCCAACGCCAATGTCGAAGAATACGTTAACGAAACCCAGTCGGGTGAGATCGTGAAGCCCATTCGATCCGCTGGGGGCCAAATGGAAGACTGGAAACTGGTCACATTCACGATTGACGACCCGGAAAATCCAAAGAACTGGCCAAAGTTGAAGAAGTGGTATATCACCATGGTCGTCGCCTTTACGTGTTTCGTCGTCGCTTTTGCCAGTAGTGTTATCACTGCCGATATCGAAGGCCCTGCGGAGGAGTTTGGGGTATCCCGTGAAGTGAGCTTGGTTGTCGTGACGGTATTCGTCATTGGATTCGGTGTTGGTATGTAGAAGGAAGCTCTATCTTGCATGACGGTCTTCTAACTTGCCAGGTCCCATGGTATTCGCTCCTATGTCTGAAATGTTTGGTCGTCGCCCCGTCTACGCCATCACACTTCTGTTGGCCGTCATCTTTGTTATCCCGTGCGCCGTCGCTCAAAACATCGGAACATTGATCGTCTGCCGAGCAATCGACGGCATCGCATTCAGTGCCCCTATGACTCTTGTTGGTGGCACTCTGGCAGACATGTGGAAAAATGAAGAGCGCGGTGTCCCCATGGCAGCCTTCTCTGCTAGTCCGTTCCTGGGTCCGGCTATTGGTCCTCTTGCTGGTGGTTATCTTGCCGATGCCACTGGCTGGAGGTGGCTCTACTGGTTGATTTTGATCCTATCCTTTGTCGCCTGGGTTCTAATCACCTTCACCGTCCCTGAAACATCGGCGCCCGAAATCCTCAAGAAAAGAGCGAAGAAGCTCAGAAAGGCGAAGAACGACTCGAGATACGTGACCGAGACCGAACTCGACTCCCGACCTATCGGCGAGAGACTGCGCATCTTCCTCTTCCGTCCTTTCCAGCTCCTGTTTTTGGAGCCCATCGTCTTGTTCATCGCAATCTATATGTCAGTCCTCTACGGCCTGCTTTATATGTTCTTCGTGGCGTATCCTATCGTCTACCAGGGCGGCAAGGGCTGGAGCGCCGGCTCAACCGGTCTCATGTTCATCCCTCTCGCCCTTGGCGTGGTAATGAGCGCGGCCTGTGCTCCCTTCGTCAACAAGCACTATCTTTCCCTGTACCAGAAATATGATGGTAAACCTCCTGCCGAAGCTCGCCTTATTCCGATGATGTTCTCCTGCTGGTTGATTCCCATTGGATTGTTTATCTTCGCATGGTCATCTTACCCCCAACTTCACTGGATCGGCCCTGCTATTGGTGGCTGGCCTGTTGGATTCGGATTTATCTTCTTATACAACTCTGCTAATAACTACCTCGGTAAGCAACTCCAGTCCGGAGATAAAATATCCGCTAATAATTGTCAGTGGACACGTATCAGGACCAAGCTGCCTCCGCTCTGGCGGCGAAGACCTTCCTCCGTTCAATCTGGGGTGCGTCTACTGTTCTATTTACTGAGCAGATGTATGACCGGCTGAACGACCAATGGGCGAGTTCGCTGCTTGCCTTTATTGCGCTCGCCTGCTGTGCCATTCCATATGTGTTCTACTTCAAAGGAGCCTCGATTCGACGATTTTCTCGCTTTGCTTTTGCAGATGACGAGGAACAGGCCAACGTAAAGGCGTAAGCTTTTCCACCAGTGCTGGCATATATACTTGCTTGCTGCAGTTGTCTCGCGATTGCATGCTTTCTCGTCCTGCGATGGCGTTGCGTATAAAATCTTATATATAGACTTTGAGTTGTACCATATGTTTTTATGTTATTTAGATAATTGATAATAAAGAAATAATACAGCTAATATTAATTCAAATACTCCGTACAAATTATTTGACTTTATGCTTAGGGCTTCAGCCGTGATGTCATTGCAGATAGCAGCACGTGACACCGCAATGACTAAGCCGCCCCATTGGTCTTAGCATTGAATTGAATCGCGGATCCAAGAGACATAATCATGTTCTTGACTCGCAAAGTCCCCCATTACTAGCGTGCTCTTCCTAAATTGACTCTGTGAAGCTAGTGAATCGATGGACTATCATCTCCGAGACAATTAATTTACAACTGGAAGCTTGCGAACCGACCTGAGCGTTGGCCCGAGCGAGGCTCTGACTTTCCCCATGAAGTTCTTCATGAAATGAGGGGAGGAGAGAAGCAACCGATTGAAATCCGGCGACGAACGATTTGACTCAGAACCGCGAACTAAAACAAATTCCCTCTATCTAAGTCGACCATAATAATAATAATGACCTCCCCTCGCGCTCACCCGCCGTCCATGTCGTTCTCGCCGTCGATGCCCGGACCCGACACCGGTGGATCATCCAGGCCGGTCGCCGCCGACCTTCCGCAGGCGCAGGTCGACGCGATAATCCGAGCAAAACGCAAGGCACGCGAACCCAAAGCATGCTACCCGTGCCATGCGCGAAAAGTGAAATGTGACCGGAATCTCCCGTGCGATGGATGTGTGAAGCGCGACCACGCTAACCTCTGTTCCTACGAACGACCCTCAAAACGACGGACGGTTGCTGAATTAAATCCAACCTCGGTGTATATGGATGGCTTTGCTGGGAGGTTATCGGATAGTGGGGGAATCGGCGAGGGCGCAGCTGGGTTTTCCGATGGGCCTGTGCGTTTGAAACAGGAGCCTGGATCCAGTGTCCAGGCGAGTCCGGCGATGAGTGGAGGGCGGGTATCCATTGCGCGGGAGGATTGGGAAAATGTTCGGACGCGATTGAAGGAAATGGAGCAGACGCTTGCGAATATGCGGTCTGGGTTGGATAAAGCGAATGAGGAAGGGGTGTCCTCGACACTGGAGACGGGCAGCGTGCAGAGCGGTGATGCAAGTAGCCGGTCCAAAGGCGCGTCTCCTGAGCGAGAGGGGATCCATGCGCCGAATGCGTTGGGCGAGGGCACCGTTCATCTGGGGTCCAGATCTGTCCTGGCCTATATTTTGAATAACAAGTCCGGCTCCGATCAGTTGCAAGCGCTTCTGGAAGGCGGGATATTGCCTAAGCTGGGTCTCGACAATGAGTCTGCGACGTATCCGTTTGTTGATCTGTGGTCGTCTGACATGTCTACCTTTGATATCAGTGCGGTCTGCTGTGCTCTCCCAAGCGACCAGGACTGCAAGGAGTGAGTAGTCGCCCGATTCTACGTGGTTTCTGTGGCTGACTGTGTAGGCTTTTTTCCTGCTACCGGGATATAGCTGGAGCCATCTACCCTGTCATTGAGGATGTTGTGCTGTTTGAACGGAACCTTGATCTTCTGATACACAACAGGGCTGCTGCTGGTGGGGTTTACCGAACGGATGATGATCAGGCGCAAAGGCCCTTTGGGATGTCCATCGCGTATCTCGGGCTGCTGTTCGCCGTATTGGCGTCTGGATGTCAATTGTCAGATCGGCCTGGCAAGGAGAGGGAGCTCACGTCCCAAGTCTATGGTAGGACCTTGTTCATATTTTGCTTCAACTGCTGACTATATAGTGTGCTGCTCTTACCAATGTCTCCGAATGACAAACTTTCTATCCCAGCCGACAATAGATGCCATTCAGACTCTGCTTGTCATTGGCAACGTACTGGCATACAATATGAACCCTGGAATTTCTTATGTCCTACTAGGTAAGTTGTGTCTTCTCGTCACCATGATCACCGCTGATAATGCAGGCATGACGCTTCGAATGGGCCTGGCGCTTGGTTTGCACGTAGAATCCCGTCACTTTTCCTCGGCCGAACGATATCGACGACGACACGTATGGTGGTCGATGGCGTGGCAGGACAGCCACTTCTCGCTTTCTTATGATCGACCCTCAACCACTGCCGTGAGCCAGCCAGAAATCGCATACCAAGAGGGCTCAATAGCTGGCAATTTATCATACTTCGAGAGCCTCTGCCGGGTGATTTCTCTAGCCCTGGAGGTCGTGCGAATGCGCATGCTTAGTCCACACTCACAAATGAGCTGGAAAACCATCCAAACCTACAAGGAACAGATTCAAAGGATTATCATAGAAGCACGCCCGTATCTCCGAAACCCAAGTTACTGCACCACCTCAACCGCGCGCCTCGAATGCGCTGTTCTAAAACTGCACTCGTCATACTTCTCCTCCGAGCTCTGCCGGCCAGCGCTCAAATCCTCTGCCGACCTCCACGACCCAGTAACCGCCCGCATGCGCGCAGACTGTCTCGATAACCTCATGATAACAGTCGAAGCATACGTGGAAATGCACGCCGTCAGCTCCCACGCCTCCCGCTCCTGGATCACCCTGCAACGCGCAATAAGCTCCATCTTCCTTCTCGCAGTAACCGAAGAATCAAAATCAAACGCCCACTTCTGGACCCTTCTCCACAGACTCAAATCCATCATCAGCGAACACGCAAACGCCGAATTCGACTATGGCGCCTCAACAGATTCCTCCACTGCACCCACCGACCGCAGCCCCTCATTCAGTACCTTGCTCGGCATGAACTTTAACCCCGCCACCTCCCCCGCAGCACTCAGCTCCCCCGCCGCCGCTCTAGCGGCCGATACACAAACCCAGTGGGCCAAACCGCTGACCAAAACCCTCCGCGCACTCGAGAAACTCGAAGCAGCTTTCCACTCTCGTCCTTCCCCATCTGTCGTAACGACCGGCCAATCCCCAGCGTATCTGAATCCATCCACGGCAATACATCCGAACCCGAACCCGAACCCGAACCCTCTCGTCCCTCTTTCAACAGCAGGAATGACGCCAAATGTTGGCTCCCTACCGCCGCCGACACCGGAGAGCTCGACGACGAGTGGGGAGTGGACGATCCCGAATATTCTTGATCGGGCACAGGAGTATATCCATCCGCCTTTATGGAGTTAGATTTTCTTTTTATCTTTCTATACATTTACAAGTGGAGGAATATCCGGGATTGGAATTATATGGTTGGCGTTCTAGTAGCATAGGTACGGTATTAGGTTCTGATATGCTGGGACATCTATTTTAACATAATAACAATCATTATAATCCAACAATCATCATCCCTCTCACTCGTTATCTCCCTATACTCTACCCTTACCAGGTACATCCTACACCCTCGCCGATCTAATCTCCCCGACACACTCCCCAAATCCAACCCCACTCCCACTCTCCTCCCCCCCAAGAACCGCACTCATCCTAACTACATCCCCATCAAGCAAAAACACCCTTTCACTCCCATCAACAAGCTTCACGCTCTCTTTTCCACCCTTCGTACTCTCAAGTAGACACCCGAACGTCCCTTCACTAGATCCACTTACTGTCCCAGTTCCCAATAACTCCCCCGTCCGCAAATCACATCCTGAACTCGTTAGATGTGAGACCATTTGTCTGTGGGACCAGAATAGTTCTTTTGCGGGGGAGACGGCGATACAGGAGGCGGATTTTTTGGTTGATGGGGTTGTTGTTGTGGCGGTGGAAGAAGAAGAAGAAGAAGAAGAGGGATGAATTATCTCAACAGACATAACAATATCGTAATTGAACTGTTTTTCATCCTGAAGATGATCCGGTAGGGCCACTTGGGATTCTGGCCC
The DNA here is from genome assembly GCA_027569065.1 of Aspergillus cavernicola. Classification (NCBI taxonomy): domain Eukaryota; kingdom Fungi; phylum Ascomycota; class Eurotiomycetes; order Eurotiales; family Aspergillaceae; genus Aspergillus; species Aspergillus cavernicola. Next base: position 86,720 of record JAPDEK010000044.1, read on the forward strand.
TGCGACTTTGAATGGCGCTAGGGCGTCGGTTGTGACAATCCAGGGAGAGATTGTGGTTCCGAACGATTTCCCGTTAAGGGGGCCGAGGGGGGTCATTTCTAACCCTTGGATGTCGCGGGCTGGAATTTTCTTATTAGTTCCATATCATTTCAATTGTGCAAGATCTAGAGGGGTAGATGGGTATGGTAGGGAAAGATATACCACTCCAATCATTAAGCACCACGAATCCGAAGATATACTCTTCTGCATCCCTAGCGTTTACGCCTGTTTCTCGGGGTAGAGGCTGTCCGATGATGATGCCGAGTTCCATTTCATAGTCTAGGGCGCGAGATGGGCCGTAGGTGACTGTCTTTGGGATCGCGGAGGTGCGGTCGTAGAAGTGGCCGGTTGGCCGGGTGATTGGGGTTCCGGAGACGACGATTGTTGAGGCGCGGCCGGCATAGCCGATGGGGAAGTGGAAGAAGCCTGGGGGTGGAGAAGGGTCGTTGAGGATTGCACGGCCGGCGTTTCGGACGTGGTTGAGGGATGTGGAGAAATCTTTTGTACGTGTTAGCTCTTTTTTTTTTTTTTTTGCTTTACGTGAGAAGGCGTGGGATGGGTACCGGTGAATCCGGGGATTGAGATAGGAAGGTGCATCGTTACAGTTGTTATATCTGCTTTGGCGTTCTGTGGGAGAGAATCGAGGGCGGATTGGAGGTGTGTCCGGACGGCGGAGTGGACGGATTTGGGTAGGGCAGCGTACTCATTTAGTGTTGCGTTGGCGAAGACGCTATTAGGAAGGGAGGAAACCTGACTGAAAAAGCCGCATTGTTGGAGGGTTGAGAGGAAGATGGCGGAGTTATGAAGACGGGTGGCGCATTGCTGAGGATGCGTAGGAGAGGAGGCGATCCCATAAGGAAGGTTGTTGAGCGAGAAGTGGTGGCTGTAGTTAAGGGATGCCATTTTGATCAATCTCGAAGTAAATCAGCACTGCAATAGTAGATTGATTGGGTGGTTTGGGAAATGTGCTTTATATAACTTATGGGTCTCTCCAGAATCCGGGGTTGTCCACATCCCGAATTTCAAGTCACCCGCAGGCCAGATCTGCATCTCACTAGAAAGCACCTTGTGAAGCTAGTCGATAGAGATATCGGACATGGCCGTCACGTCACGAGTATTGCGGCAATATGCTCGTCGTCAAAAAACATCATCATCATACATGTTCGGCATGTTCGGCATGGTGTGCATAACAGGCATACCAGTCATACCGTCGATGATAGGCATACCGCCAAATGAAGCTATGCCGTTGTGGAAAGTGATATCCTCTGTTGGAAAAGCCGGCATGGCAAAAGGATTGGGGCCGTAGCTATTAGGGAGATTCTTATTAGTTATTTCGACTTCAATTCCAGCCTCTTTAAAACCCGACTCCAATTGCTCTATGAGTTTGATCTGATAGTATAAGACCTTTACTTGTGGACCCTGGTAGCAGATGGTGACTTTTTTCAAGTTGGGAAACCGATCTGTGCGAACACCAAACATCTCGTTTAGGCCGTTCAAAACCGCATCCAAGTGGAATCCACATAAGTAAGATATCTCGAGGAACTCTAAGCTTTTGGGGAGCGTATCGACTGGAGAGGACCTCAGCTGCGCCGCACCTTCTCTCATTACGAAGTTCAAAAGGTTCGGCGCCCGCATTGAGATCTTAGCTAAACGGGTGAAATTTGCGAACGATCCAAGCCAGCGATCGTAGGGTTCAGGATCGGTTGTCGCATCCCTTTCCGGGTCATCATCATACTCATCATCGTGTGCCACGCCCAAGTAATTTAGATTCAGAACCTCAAGGCTGTGTTTCTGCGTCAACAAGGGTATGTAGAATTCCTCTCGGAGGAATCGATCCCTCGGCGCCCTGAACGATATCCTATGTAAGTTTTCGAATGAAAAGCTTTTGAGATTTGTGCATGATTTGATGTAGGCAGGCATTTTGAATCCGCCGTCGCAGATACACGCGAGCTTAATCTCCTCCATTGTCGACGAAGGGGGAGCTGACAGCGCAGAACCAGTCACCGAAGAATAGTCATCGTCAATCAACCCCGTGGCAGAGACGCTGCGAATCGAAGGGAGATAAAAGAATGGGAAAACATCCTGAGAGGGAATCAGAAACCTCCTCCTTGGGAGATCGACCGCAACCTTCTGCAGACGCTTTAGCGCAGGTTTTGTGTCGACAGCGCGCCGCCTGCTAGCCAGCGAGAGGATTTGGCGGGTGAACGAGGCGAGAGTGGGGTATTCGAGGTGTAACTCAATGGGATTCTCTAGCAGATAAAGAAGAAGGGCGCACCAGTGGTCGCTACTACCCACGGAGATACCCTTTAGCCACTGTTCGAACTCGTCGGTGGACTGGCTGTACTGGCGCACACGTCCTTGAACCCATGCGAGGTCATTGGCCGCGGGCATTACAGTCATGTCCATTTCGCTCAAACTCAGAGTTTCGATCACGGAAGCAATCTCTGGGTTTGAGTGTATACTCCGGACGAGGTGTGACAGTCGACCACCTTTGACGTGGACCTTTGAGTATGCGAGTTGGAAGAACATGGATCTCCAGCCACGGCAGACCTGAATGAGGGTGAGCCTTGTTGCAGGGTCGGCTGCCTTGCCAATGAGGACGATGATTTCGGCAGGGAGATGGGCCATTGTGATGGAGTTGATGGGATGAGGAGGAGAGGGAAAGGAATGAAGCGAAGTTGAGTTGCTGTGAACTTGAAGAGGTTCGACACACAAGTTCTCCCAATTAGGCAACCCCGCTTTTGCGCACCGAATTACCTACGCATCCGGACCAATTTACAGCATTTAAGACACCCGTGACTTGTATATTGAGGTTGATGACTACTGAACGAATCTATCCATTGAGTGCACCGGGCAGCTCATCCACACCAAGCTCTGACACTGACATCCACTCAGATCCATTCCCTGGCTCTGAGCCGATGTATATTCAAGCCCACCTCCACTCCCGCCATGTCCCATTGGATACCCCGGCGTCGGGACAACAATAATCGCATTCGACGTCGGGCCTAACGTTTGCAGGATCTGTGGAAGAGACGACTCTTCACGGCATTAGCACACTGCATCCACAGCAAAGCGCAGGAGAATTACCAGTGGCTAAATAAACAGACCCTTGGAACCCCCACTGCTCACACAGCTGCATCGTATCGAGTCCCAAGCCCTGCCCGGGCAGTAGGAGGGCAGAACCCGCGACACCGAGGCTGTCTGGAGCGACGAGGGTAGTCGGACTCGGTGTACCGCTGCCATTGCCACCGCCTAGAGAACCAACAGTTGTATTTCCATCGTCGAATCCCGACGCGGGCAACACCGACAGCGGGGTTATTGGGTTCATGGTGATATTATACGACGAACACGCTGGAGCTGATGCCGGGCACTGCAGCTCTGTAGGTGGAGAGGACGAGACTGAGTGCGGCAACGACAACGATGAGGAAGTAGATGATGGCGACGGCTTGACTTCGTATGGAATGCACGGCGCAGAGTGCCATCCGTGTAGGGTCGCCGCAGCACGAAGTTCGCTGGCAATGACGCGTTCCTGGAGTTTGGCGATGCGGTCGCGGATTTTCCGACCTACATATATTCATTAGTATGCCAGGCAAATTCTGGGGCCAACAGCTCGAAGGATGAACGAACGATGATTCCTCTGCGAAAGCCGATTCTGTAACCTCCTCCGCTCCGTCGGGTCTTGTTTTGACGTCTCTTGATCTGAGTTATGATGTTTTGCCGGCATGTTGATCAAATATACCATATCTATAACTGACCAAAGAAACCGGTAGACCACAACCACAGCACACGGGAAGTACTTATATCCCGCCCCCGTACTTCTCCCCTTCAGCTGTCGAGGCAACGCCAAACTCCGAGGTAGGACATAACCACCCCAACCATCGTAGTTATGAATTTCAATTCGCTGCCGAAGCTCCGACGCCTGACGCCGCACATCGCCCTCCATGAACCATGTGTCCTCGAGCTGAATGATTGGACCGTGCGCGGGGCAAGTTATGGTCTGTACGACGTCCGGAGTTTTGGCCATGCTATGTTTAGAGACGCATGTATGTACAGTGTCGATTAGTCAATACGTAACTGCTAACTTATATAGATACGACCGGGTGGACCACGACATAAGCTCGATCAAGCAGGGTAGTCAAGTGTTGGAAATGCCGAATTCTATCCTATATGGAAATTGAATAAACCAGCCTGCAGCCGAATTCCTCCGTCTCACCCATAAAAATTAAGCTCCCACTGTAAATTATCGCAGATGTAACTAAATGAAATAAAGCAAAATAAACCATGCCCCTCCCTACCATCAACCCTCACAGCCCCTCCCCTACCACTTCTTCTCCAGCAACCTCCTCGGCTACAATATCCACCAGACATGTCCCCGGCCTTAACCCCCTCAACACCCCCCCAATACCTCCAACCGTACGACTTCATGTACCTCCAAAAACGTCTGTTCAATCTCTTCCGAGTGTACTTCCGCAACTAGGTCACTCTTACGCGTTTGACCGCGCACTCACCCGGCCACCGAGTCCGTTAAGCCTTGTCTCGCCCCGGGCCTGGACCTGGACCTGGCTATCTAACCTGGGCCTGCGATAGCAACTAGGGCGCTTGCTCCCCCTTGCCGTTGTGGAAGTTACCGGGGGTCTGAGAATGAGCTGGTTGGTGTATGGGGGCTATGAGGGGTTCCTTCCAATCAAATGAAGGGGTTGGGTTGCGTGCCTAGTAGGTAGATAGATAGAGGCAAAGCAGAATGATAAAGAGGTTAGTTTGCCTAGTCAGGCCAGATTGAGGAGAGGGTGAGGTTTCCAAGGAAGGTGGATCGGGAGATTTGGAGGGGACTCATGCTGTGGAAAAAGTGGACTGATTGTTTTGAGTGCGTGCTATTGCATAACGCTTATATAGTAGTAGTGTCATTTTTTGGTAGGTGGAAGGGAGGGTGGCTTTTACAAAGTGGGTGTCTGGATGATTTATCCATGAGATGGTGTGCTTTCTTCTATACATACGCTCATTATCGTCTAGCGAAGGTACTACTAGCTGGCTAGGTTCAGGAAACGATTATCACCTCTAGAGCCATCGAAAGGATTCCCATCCTTGTTTTCGGTTGGTATATTTTGCCGCTTTACAGTTTTAAGCTTTAGGTTGAAAGATTATAGAACTGATTGACAGCTCTTGGCTGTGTTCTAGACCGTAATTCCGCACGACGACCCCGAGGCTAGATCTTTCCTCTACAGATGTCAATCACGGATCACTGAACTCCCGGGGATTGATGCTGATACACCAGGAACCATAAGGGGTTAGTAGTGATATTTGGGGACTGTGTCAAGGTACCTCTACGCGTGTCATGGTGTACTTTAGATTGAGTTACTGGTCATGTTGGAGATCGACCGACGGTACTGCAGTGATGGTGAGAGCGTTGGACACTTTCGTTATCTCTGACATGGGATCCCCCGACACTGTACGTTGAGAGGGGGAGGGTAGTTTGATGGCGAGAAGATCCGCTCTTGAGTTGCACGGCATAACAGGGCTAGTAGTAGCGAGGGGGACTTGAATTACGTGAAGTATCTATTTTGAAGGATCGGAGGTATCTAAAATCGTTGCTAATAATATACTTTAGGAAACGACCATGGTCGATTCCATAGGACAGTCATTACTGTAAAGTTTGCCTCGACTACATACTATGGTATGGAGGAGATTCAAGGTGAACAGTACTGACCGGCCTAAGACGTTTTAAACCCGAGAATACCCCTGGGACTACCTGGCAGCTGCAACCTTCAGATCGACCGTGGACGGACGCAGTGTTCCTGATCATCTCAGTATCTCTCACTTGTGTTATGTTTATTCCGAGCTAGTTTACTCAGAGAGCACTCTTGACTACAAAACAAAGCAGTGATTCAAGCTCGACTCGACACAATCGTTTTGACTATCCTCGCAGCCAAGAAAAGGAGAGGCATCTACCGAGAGGGTTGGATCATCTAAACCCATTTGAGATTGCCCTGGGTGTGCAAAGGAAAGAGGTAGTTGATACGCGGCAAGATGGATTACTCCTTGTGGTACGAGAGTCCTGAGGAGGCCGAAGCGAATTCTTACATGGTAAGCTCAAGTCTCTCTCTGGCTAGCTACTTTGATTACCTTTTATTCTAGCAATGACCTTTCTTTGAACCAGGCTATGGCAACCTGGAATTTGTGGAGGCTGGTAACCTCACTGCGCACTTGAATCAGCAGGGGAACCTATTCGCCAAGTATACAAAAGAGTTTTGTTCCTAAAGTCATCTACGGACAACCTTTCATCATAGCGCTCCCACTGGACATGACTTCATAAATCCTAGACCCAGTTAGAATATTGCCCGCACGGTGAACCAGAGTTGGAATTGTAGGAGATGGGCATCGCGGAAATAATGCATGATGGTGTGAAGTTCTTTAGCACTATTGATCTGCTCGGCCTATTTTTGTTGAAAATAGGCTTGCTCCAGAGGGTGTGACAAGAGAGAACTTCTACCTTTCCATTACAGTGGTGTATGGGAAACAGGTTTCCCAACTTACCGAGAGTTATATGTGGCTCTTTGTCCGGCTGGACCCGAATGGCAAGGTGATGCCATCTTACCCCTGACGAACCATAGACTGACCTAGCAGATCTCGACTTACTACCATGACTGGGAGGAAGGACAGGAAGGGGGATTCACGGATGTGACTACATCCCACTGGCGAAGGAATGGCCGAGGGCCCTTACGGTTATTTTTATTCTGCTACAGCTTGTGAGAGATGTAAAGGACCAATGAAAGGGGTTCTAGCCTCCATATACAACTCGGTGAAGATCTAGGAGAAGACAGGGCCACCACTAGAGGTACTCACAACTACGTCCGACGGCCATAGCTGCATCGGAGCTATTACTATGACCGGTGGCGAGAAGAAGCACTGTGCATACATAGATCGAGAGTCAGATTTGGCCAGGACTAGACAGGTAACCTAGATGCTTACAAGATACAAGTACTGAACTGGAGCATTCTGACCTGTGAAGTGTCTAATATGAGCTTGTTATCTGCAGATTGGATAAGGTATTAAATAAGGGAGACTCCGACTCTCATCGTTCGATAACTCTAGGTATACCAAGACATGCCGGGCGTTATGCGTCCAGTCGGCCTCCGATGATTTGTACAACTCCCAACGTTCTATCGATGAAAATGTTGGGATATCATTGCGATATCGCAGAGCACGAAATACTGGCCGCATGGGCACACGTATCCGATGCATGGCCCTCAGCGGCATATCTGCAAGTGACGAGCTCGACTATAGGCAGCGCCTTTACTCGGTTCAACACTGGAATAATGTCAATAATACACTTCTCGAAACCCCGAAATTAGCGCTGCGAGATGGGGGTTTAGTGAGCCACTAGATTGTATCCACTTGAGAGGGGCTAATTCTTAGAGGGGGACCCTTGGTCAGGGACAAGACCCTAGGGCTGTTAGTGTTACTAGTTACTAAATTAGCCTGTGAGTGTCTGTGACCTCGACTCATCCGCCGTGTGTCGCCTTTCATGTCCTTTTTCAAGTCTGCCGACTCACGAGTATACAGAGCACCGGAAGAATACGGGGTCAAGACAAAAGAGAAATCACAAGGTCAGGGAGATTCTGACTGACAGCGAGCCCAGTACAGCCTCAAATTTCCCTAATTGGGCGAATCGGGCAAACTGGGCAATTCGGCCCCCACTTGATCTGGGGCTGTACAAATTTAGGTAATTTGTTGCAGCCTACGGAGTATTTAGCCGCTTGACCTTTCCCAGCTCCTCATCTTTTTTTCCTTCGTTTTCATTTTCATCCCACTCAACTTCTCCAGAATGCATCTTCGAGGCCTCGTTGCTAGCCACTTGGTGGCTGGCGCAGTCGCCGTCAACATCCCGCGAGATCTCTCGATCCGCCAAAACACAAACACCTCCGCCCATACAATCGAACTCCACGCAACCCTCTACGGCGCGCGCTTCCATGCGCCCACCACAATCGGCGGCGAAACATTCAACCTCCTCGTCGACACCGGCAGCAGTGACACCTTCGTTATCGAAGATAACTTCGAGTGTTACGGCATCAACTCCCTCTCCGGCAATCTCATGTCCGTCGACCAGTCTATCTGCGGCTACGCCGACGCCGCCTACGAAATCAACGAGTCCAACACCTTCGAGCGCATCACCGGCGAAGCCTTCCAGGTCCAATACGCCGCCGGAATCGCCCGCGGCCTCATGGCCTTCGAAGACATCGCCCTCGGCGACGTAACCGTCACAGACCAGCGCTTCGGCCTCGTCAACTGGTCCACCCCCATGAACTTCGGCGCCAGCGGCGTCCTCGGCCTCGCATACCCCATCATCACCTCCGCCTACGAAATCAACGGCACCCTCGACACCACCAACCTCACCGCCCAGGGCGAACCCCAGCCCTACAACCCCCTCTTCGTATCCATGTACCGCCGCGGCCTGGTAGAGCCTTACTTCTCCCTCGCTCTCAACCGCCTCCCCTCCGACCAGGAATCCGGCGACGGCGGCTACATGGTTCTCGGCGGTCTCCCGGACGTGGAGCTATCTAGCAACTGGACCACCGTACCCGCAGAGTACTACGACGCCGCCGACATCTTGTCCCAAAACGGCACCCGCCTCCGCTCATACTGGGCTACAACCGTGCAGGGTCTCACCTATGGCTCTGACGGCGAATACTCAAACTCCTACCAAACCGTCGTCGACTCCGGCGCCCCCATGAGTTCGGTCCCAGGAACCGTAGCAAGGGAATTCAACTCGCTCTTCGACCCCCCAGGCCAATGGAACGAAATCCAGCAAGGCTACATCGTCGACTGCGACGCCACAGCGCCCGACTTCGCCGTGCGCATCGGCGACGCAACTTTCACCGCGAACCCGTTGGACATGATTCTGCACACGGGCCAGACGTACAACGGGGATGATATGTGTCTCTCTGCGATTGGGCCGGGGTTGGAGATGGGTGTTGACCCGAGTGATCCGACGAATACAACGGAGCTGTATCTTCTCGGCGCTGGGTTTATGAAGTCGGTTGTGTCGGTATTTGACTTTGGGAACTCGGAGATGCGGTTTGCCGCTCGGCAGGATGAGAGTAGTGCTGTGTCTTTGGTTGGAGGGCTGGGGAGTGGGAGGTTGATTGTCTTCGGCGTCATGGTTGCGGTGTTCCATGGGGTTTTCTAATCTAATACTTATCCCCTGTTTATAGTTTAGGTTTGTATATAATTTCATCTATATGTTAATGGCCTACATGCAAATGAGATACCAAATATTTTATCTACCCATGCACGGTCTGTTCCTAACAAAGACAAAGATCACTGTCATAAGCTGTGAATTATGCTTTCATCTGACTCGTTTTGTTAATCTGGCAGACAACAGCTCCTACCAAACACAAACCTTGGAATATTATTCAACAGATCAATGACTACTATCCAGGCTCACTGGATACAAGGATTACCGATTTGATTCAGAGACCTCGATCCTCGTCTTTATTCTCAGCGATGCCTCTTGTGTTCCTTGATCTTCTTCTCTCTATCCCTCCTCAGTCTTCAGACCCTCCTCTCTCTCTCCTTATTGATATTAGTTCCAATTAGAAACACAAACAATCATCAAAAGCCCCCAGCCTGGCTTTCCAGCAACCCCAAATAAACCCCCGCAACCCTCCACCTCCCCTGTATAACCCCAAACCCCTCCTTGAGCCTCCTCACAACCTCCTCAACCTCATCCCTCCAAATTCTAAGCCCAACCCCAGACCCCGAGTCTGTAGGGAAACTAGACCCCCGGCACAAAGACCGTAAATGCACACTGCAAACCCTATACGCGAAATAGAGCCCCCAAGGGGCCATATCTTCAATATCCCGACCCAAGAAGCATCGCCGTTCAACCAGATTCGCGCTGATTCTCTGTGTAATTTGGGTTATTATTGCTTGGGCTTGAGTGTGTGCTTGAGCTTGAGCTTGGAGGGAGGTAATCCGTGGTGTATGTGTAGGGGTGAGGTATGGTGTATATAAAGCGATCAGGGCACTAGTTATCCTCATCAATCCGTCCATATGTCCTTTGGTTAGCGGATAACTCTCAGTAGTGATGTATATGTATATGTATAAGTATAGATATAGACAGAGGAAAAAGAACAAGTGGAGAATTACCTATAGATAAAGGTAATTTGATCATAATCCGGCCATTCGAGGGTCAGCGACGCTGCCAGCATCGATTGGAGTGTGCGGTCGAGTTGGTTGCGGGTTTCGTCGTCTGTATCTGTCTCGGTATCTCTCTCCCTCTCCCTGTTTCTATCGCTGGGAAGAGGACGGAGCTGCTGCTGGTGAAACTGATGTACCTGACCGAGTAACCGAGCAGCTTGACACAGGAGAGCGAATCTACTCATGTGGTTTGGGTTGGGGCATGAGAGGGGGTGGATTTCGGCTGGGTTGATGGTCTAGAGTGGATTTGTTAGGGTTTGGTTGGTGTTGATGTTGGAAGAGTTGAGAGGATGGGGGAAGGGCATACGCCATTATCCCAGTCTGCGTCGTTAGATGGTAAGAGGTCATGGAGTTCAGGATTGGGTGTTGCGAGGGGGTGCGTGGGGGAGGCGATGGTTATGAATCTATAAATATTAGGATTATGTATTCGCTTACGGACATGTAAACGAAGGAGGAGGAGGAGGAGGAGGAGGAGGAGGAGGAGGAGGTACCGATCAAGAATAATAATAGCCCACCAAACCCTCCTCCGTTCCTCTACCTCGACTAAACTTAGAACTTTCGGTGCATGTGTATTCCCCTGAGAGGGGTTGGTCCCGTTAATCCCTAGGGTATAAGCATAGCGCGCACAATTCCCGATAGACAAATACGCCGCTGGATAAATGCCATGACCGAGTTCGTACAGCGCGATGAGGATACCGGCTTGGAGGATGAGAATGGAGAGGGTACTTGATCCTTCGACGTCGAGGTAGAAGTGTTTCGTTGCGGTGTAAAGGGGCGTTTTTTGGTTTGTTAGAGGTATAGTTGTTATTAGCTTTATGGAAAGGGAGAGGAGAATGACCTCTGGCTTGGATTGAAATTCTGGGGTTATGTAGAAGTCGTAGAAGCGTTTCTTCGAAATAAATGGCATCCAGGCATGGATGTGCGTGAAGAACTTGTCAGCCGCCGAGCGGATAGTCTCTATGTCTCCGAGGAAGCTGAGGACCACAGGTGGAATGGGTATATCGGGGTGCGGTAGCTCGAGAGGACCGTGTTGGAGGAGGGTTGGATCCAGGAATAGAATGGTTGGGAGGGTGATGGGCTGGACGGCGGCTCTCTCTTCGGAGACGGCGGGCCACCATGGGTCTGAAATAGATGCGCATGCCGCGGAAGTCGATGGGGAAGGGACGAAAATTAACTCACGGCGAGTATATTCACACTTCAGGTTCTTCCTATACCATTTCCGTCAGCGAACTCGATCAGGGAGGGAGACCTGGTGGGTGGCGTACCTTGCGCATAACGAGCATTTCGGAATCGCTTTATCGCATTTTCTCTTCCGTGTCTTGCAGGATTTGCATACTTGCTGTGTTTGGTTATGGCTAGAGTCAGTTGTAGCGTCCATTGTACATTAGCTTCATGGGGTAGGAGATGAGATGGCGATGACGGGCGGCGGCCGCAATATGACGGCCGCCAGTCATCCGCAAGCAGCCGCTCATACAGCGTAGATCGAGAATTATTAATGCGCCATTTGGCCCCCACGCTAACTAAGTACTCTTGCAGGGAAGCCTTCATTGGTTGAACTATTGAGCAGTACCTAATACTCTAAAGCAGCACACAGATTTCAGCGTCACGATTAATATAAAAAGCGTCAACTACGCCATCTCCATCTCCCTCAAACCCAGCAGCATCACAAATCAGAACCCCGAGACTCATCTCCTCTTCAGCTATCTTCTTTCCAAAAGAAACAAAAATGCCATCCTACGCCTCAGCCCACGCAACCCCCAACGGCGCCGGCGACGCCCGCCCAACAGCGCTCCAAATAATCCACGACGAAAACCTCACCTCCGCCCTAAAAGGAAAAGTCATCGTCATAACCGGCGCAACCTCCGGAATCGGCCTTGAGACTGCCCGTGCCCTCTCCGCAACAGGTGCAACCCTCTTCCTGACAGCGCGAGACATCCCCACAGCCAAAACCGCCCTTTCTGATATCCTCGAAGACGGCCGTGTCTCGCTGATCGAGATGGATAATTCTTCGTTGAAGAGTATCCGGCGCGCGGCGGGGGAGATTCTAGCGGCGGCGGTGGGGGGTCAGGTTAACATCCTGATTGCGAACGCGGGGGTTATGGGGATTCCCGAGAAGAAGGTATCAGAAGACGGATTCGAGATGCATTTTGCGACGAATTACCTCGGACATTTCTTACTCTTCCAGCTGCTGAAGCCGGCGTTACTCGCGAGTGCAAGTGAGACGTTTAGTTCGCGTGTTGTGGCTGTTTCGTCGTCTGCGCATCGAGCTGGGGGATTGGAACACTGGGACTATAATTTCGACAAGTCGAGTTATGACCATAACGCTGCTTATGCGAATACAAAACTTGCTACCGTGTACTTGGCGAATGAGATTGATCGGCGGTTTGGTGGGAGATGTAATCTCCATGCGACGAGTTTGCATCCGGGGGGAATTGATACGGGGATTTCAAGGAATATAGGGCGTGAGTTTGTGGAGATGTTGTTGAGTGATGAGAGCATGTTGAAAATTGTGAAGAGTAAGGAGCAGGGGGCTGCGACGACGGTGCTTGCTGCTGTGGGGAGGGAGTGGGAAGGGAGAGGGGGGAGGTATTTGGAAGATTGTGACGAGGCACGGAAGGGGGTTGATGATGGGAATGTCTTTGGGGTTGGGTTTGTTGAGAGGACGTATGATGAGGTGGCTGAGGGGAGGTTGTGGGGGATGTCCTTAGGGCTGGTTGGGATGGAGGATGAGTAGACGGTATGGCTTGGGTAGAGGTGGTGATTCAGCTGAGTTCTATATATAAAATTGTGGTCTACTACACTCTTCAGCTCCTTAATACTTTAGTATATACGAGACTAATTCGGAGACTGTAAAGCTTCAAGTGGCCACTCCAACCATTCCTCAAACTCACTCCCAAGATATCTTGTAACCTCTTCAATGATAAAACGCCCCGAATCCCCAAATAACCACGAATCCCGATACCGATGCAACAACACCGCATAATGCGCTAGGATAACTAGGGCCTCAGGCCGTCGCTGCTCCAAGAGATCACTGAACTCCAACTTAACAAGAATCGGCCACGTGATGACTGCATTAGCAGCTACATGGTCGACATGCTCGGCATTCGCAATATTGATGCACGCCTGGAGCGACTTGATAGCCCGCTGATATGTTTCTGTGAGCTCCGTGCCTAAATTAGCAGCTATAATTAAGTTCTGTAACTTCTCACATCCCGGTGCGAGGGGACCATGGGACTGATAAAGCTCTATCCCGGAATTGAAGGCCGGTTTGAGGATCGAGTCCAGCAGCATGGACCAAGCTTGACTGATGATCGCGCGGACACCATGGTGGAGGCGGAGGTAGTGGACGAAGCGGGTGAGGAAGTGGTCAAAGTCGTTTTCACGATAGATGAGCGTGTCGCAGAGCATATGGATTCCTAGGACAGAGGAGAAGAAGAAAAGTGGGATGCATGTTTCCTGGGTGACCTCCGGACTAGTTTCTTTGAAGATTGCCAGAGCCTGGGTTTGTAGCTGGGCGGCGTGGTAATGATAGAAGTCGCGTTGAGCTGGACGAGTCGTGCTCAGGTGGAGAGCGCTGAAGGCCAGCATCTCGTTGACCAAGTACGGGGTTTTGATTGTATGAGAGACAACCTCAGGAAGCCAGGTCAAGGATCCGTTGGGATCGAATGTCGTATATGTGGCGGTGAAAAGGTTGTGGAAGAGCTCAACATGCAGCATGTTGACAGGTCGATCATCAAACGCCACCGAGGGGCTCCCTGCCGAGGGAGAAGGCGACGCAATTGGCGTTGAGGCTGTCAATGGGGGCTTCGGATTTATATTAACAATGCGAGTACTGTACTCGCAAATGCGCTCTGCGGCGGTGCAGTTGGAACAGATGGGGCGTTGTTCGTCACACTGAGAGGGTCAGATCACAAGTACCTGGGGTAGACATGGAGGGCGTACTTTGACATGTCGCCGCTTGCATTCAAGACAGCCGTTGCGCGACTTTTTATGGGCTCTTCGTACCATGCTGTGTACGCGTATTCGTCTGCTGTCAGCACGAGAGCAGTGGGATGGACTTAAGCGACGATATTATGATGCCTATCGACGAAGAAGATTTCGTGAAACCACCGTAGATCCGCCCGTGTGTAAAAATAGTTAAGCATAGATGGATCAAAGGATAAGAAGCTGAAGAAGGTCGAATGAAATCGTGAAAAATCCGCGTATGCACAGACCACACGACCCAAATTCCCCGTTTAGGCCGCCCCACTCCGAGCCCTAATTTGGTTCTCGTTCTTTACGCGTATCCAACTTCTAGCTTCAATTCAACATAAATACCCCCCATCACCTTCTGTATTTTCCTGATACAAACTAAACACAAATCAACATTGCACCGTTGACCTTGCCGCCATGGCAAAACTCGAACCCTACAGAGGCGACTACTACCTCTGGGAATACCTCCCCTCCAAACCCGCCGCAGTCATCTTCCTCCTCCTCTTCCTCGCCGCAACCCTCTTCCACACCTGGAAAGCATGGAAGACCCGAGCCAAATTCTGCATCCCCTTCTGCATCGGAGGCCTATGTACGTCCTCCCCCTTCCGTCTCTCCCACTCACCCACCCACCCTCCCTCTTCTGACCTCCTCCTCCCACAGTCGAAATCGTCGGCTACGGAGCCCGTGGCGCCTGTACCGACAGAACAGCGCAACTCATGCCCTACGTCATCCAAAACATCTTCATCCTCCTCGGCCCCGTCTTCTTCGCCGCGTCGATCTACATGTTCCTCGCCCGTCTCATCCGCAGCGTCGGTGCCGAAAAACACTCCCTGATCCGTGTCAACTGGATGACAAAGACCTTTGTTGCCGGGGACATTGCCTCATTCCTCGTGCAGGGTAACGGCGCTGGAATGATGGCAATAGATGGGATGGCAGATATAGCGAAGGCGATTGTGATCACGGGCCTGATGATCCAGATTGTTGTTTTTGGGTTCTTTATGCTCACCTCGATTGTCTTTGAGAAGAGGATGAGACGCGCTCCGACGGCTCATGAGGGGAGTTGGAGAAGGCACTTGTATCCGCTTTATGCGGTGAGTGTGCTGATTATGGTGCGATCTATTTTCCGGGTCATTGAGTATGCGATGGGGAATAAGGGGTATTTGCTCAGTCATGAGTGGCCGATGTATGTGTTTGATTCGGTGTTGATGCTCGGGGTTATGGGGATTTGGGGGTGGTGGCATCCTGGCATTGTGAGGCAGGAGACGGATGGGGCGCAGTTGTTGAGTATGGGGAGTATGGAGAGTAAGGCTTAGCTAGGTCTAAGGATTCTGGTATGGCGTTGGGGGTTACTTTTGGGTCCCTTTGTATGGTTATTGATTACTCTGTTTGCTTCATCACGGCATTTGGTGGCCTTATGTTCGCGATCAGTTCTATAAAACACCACGTAGCTAGATACATAGTATAGCATTTTGATTTGTTGAGGTATACATGTCCTAACTACCCAGTATACAGACTCTGAATAGGCGCGTAAGCCTGGACAATCCCAGCTGCAGTTTGAGTGACGCCAAAACAATAGTGGGCTAGGGTAGTTAAGAGAAGCGGGGGTTTATAGTACCGGTTGATCGTATCGTTTATACAGCGTAAGATGGAGATGGTATAGTTGGAAAACTGGCTTGGAGGATGGCTGCTAAACTCGTACTCGTTGACCATGGAATTGTACTGCTGAGAACCCCTGCTAGATCTCAATCATGAAAAACAGGCATGTGGCCAGATAAATAGAGTAGCACGAAGTCATTGTATTCAAGAAGCTAGGACGTATTGACTACTGAACACTCCATTTTTCAAACTTCCAAAAGTTTCACTGCGCTTATCAATACCGAATGTCATTGTATAACCTGCCCGTGAATCTCTTCAGCCATCTTCATTCCGCATTCTCATCACGTCAGGGTCTCTTTGGAGATTTTAGTTCGGCCTCGTCGTCTAGTGTCCGTTCTCAGTGTGATTAATTCCTGTTGCTAGAAGAGCCCTCCTCGGCGGCAGGAATTGAAGCGTCTGGTTCTCCGGGACAGGGGGACTTTCTGCTTCGTGTAGGAGGTTATTCCAAGCTGCTTCGATGCTGTCCCAAGAATCAGGGATATTGCCTTCGTAGCTAGATTCTTCTTGAGCCTCCGTACTCGGAACCACCCCCGGCTGCGAGTTGCTAGCAGCGAAAATCTGTGATTCGGACGTAGCAGGTGCTTCTAATTCCACGGCAGGCGTGCTCTGTGCGCTTTCGGTCTCGTTCATTGTAGCCACAATGCTATTAGAGCTTCTCGCTGAGCCACAGCTCCGCCCTTTCCGCGCCGAGATTGAATCCTGAGGTTCCACAGTATCACATTTAGCGGGTGCAGCAGCCAGCTGATCATCATCTAACACTTCGGCTTGAGCAGCCTGTGGCTGGTTCGTACACACCTCCATCCCCACTTCATCAGCATCTGTCGCCTCCTGGCTAACTGGAACCAGCAAGCCAAACCCGTCGAGCAATGCTCCGATTTCTTTCCTCTCGTCGGCCGTGAGCTCAGTCGTGGTTGTCATGCGACTGGCAAGCAAAATATCAACTGGACTGACCCCCGGGCCAGACTTGCGGCCCCAACCCTGGTAGTTCGAGCATCTAATATAGACTGCGCGGTTGATTCTTATTGTTGCGAGGCTCCAGCTGATGCAGGCTCTGGCTAGGGCACGGCAGCTTTTAGCGTAGGTTGCACTGTTGGATACCTGGTTAAGGCGTTTGTAGATGTCGCTTCCCCAAATATCTTCAACTTTCTTCAATTCCTGGTTGTGTATTCTTTGGGCTGTGGTAAGTTCGAGTTCTTTGTTCGGTTGTGCCATGGTGTTGGGGAAGTTTTAAGCATGGAGTCGATTCCAGCTCGATCAGTCAGGTTGATTGACGGGCTCAAGAGGGAATTTGGGTAAACGGTTCTTGGGGATTTGTGACAAGAGAGATTTCTCGCACGGGGAAAGGTGTATGAATATGTTTGGGGCAGAAAAAGATGGAAGATGCGTTTCTAGGAAGGAAGGAAGGAAGGATGGGAGTGATGTGGAGGAGTAGAGGCCATGAGGATAATTGAAAGATGAAGCTATTATTAGGAGAATGGAGAAGAGAGTTCAGCGAGTACCATATTCCGTGTGATGGGTGAGAGTAACTCGATAGAAAGGAGAGAGAATGGAGTAGACAGGGCAGTTGTGAGATTCGAGGAATATAGAAAAGGCTGTTCTAGGAAGAGTGAGGCTGTTTAGTGAAGTAAATACGAGGTGCTACCCAGGTAAGCTGAATGTGAGACACAAAATGGGATGAATATAAGAACTCAAGTCAACAAATTCCGAGGAGGGTAGACTGGATAGTCCTGTCCACTAATCCCACAACACAGCTCACCTCCCCATCCGAGGCTCTGTCTGTGCGAGTAGTAAGAGTCGTTCTTCGTCCAGACAATGCAGGGATAGTTTATCGAGTTGCCGAATCTTAGGTAGTGGGAGGAGGTCAGTCCTCATTCTCAAACAGGTGATGGCACTGGAGCCTGGCCTTCGTCGGACTTCCTTTACAATGTGACAGACATTAGTAGCATCAAGAGTCCGAAGTGCTGCAAGCGTTGTCATATCTGGCTAGATATCTTGGATACTACTTACTACCACCACGAAACGAGCATAGTCAATTCACTATCGTCACCCCAAAGCAAATAACTATAAAAACAACTCACTCGAAGTTAGTTACCTACATTTCTACCCGGCAAACAATAATAAAACCGATTGGGAATCCTCGTCATCGTACACTCGCGCTCTACCCCAAAAAGCTGCATTGAAAGATGCGCCCTAGACACACAAGTTGAACTCTCCAACCAAGTCCTCCGTGCTATCTCATTCCAGCCGGTATAACCTTCTCTATCTCCTGCGCGCCGCTCTCCATCCAGACATACCTACCTGCAAGGCGCGGATCATAGATGCAACGTCCCCGTGAATCACGCTACGGATGTAGCTATATACCTTCTCTAACGAGTCTGATTTTGTCAAGACCCAGGCTGTATCGATGTCTAGTGAGGTTGAAGCGGAGGATGTCTCTCTGTGGACGCGAAACGAGCCGAGACCACGGATAAGGAATCCATTGATCTTGCGAGAGACTGGGTCGAGACGGTGTAGGATATTTTGCATATGTGCTTGGAGAGCGAACCCGTGAAGGAGGACGGAAGGGAGGACGACTCAGAATCAGTGCGCGCAGAAATTGCGGAGGAGGTCGAGTTTCGCTTCGAGGGTTGTCGTCTCTGGCCAGATCTCGTGGATGTGTTCAGCAACTGCGGCGCAGATGATGATTCTCTCTCCGGATTTGGCGGCGATGGATTTGGTGGATTGTCGGATTCGCTTGGGGTTGCGGCTGCGGCGAATTCACGTATGGCTTGTAAAGAGCCGCCGAACGAGGTTGCGGCTTGCTTGATGACGTCGAGGATCGGCTCGAGCCTATGACCGATGGTGATTGCCCATGGACGGCTCGTCCGGATTATGGATGTGATCTTGATATAACGGCCTGTTCCCAGTTGATGGTAGGGGAGTCGATGGTGAGAGAGGACTTCAGCCGATACGCTCTCTCCAGATTTTGAACTGAATTCCCCAGTGTGTTGCGGATTTGCTCGATCCTGTCACTGTCTAGCTGCGCCCATTGCCCAAAAATGCGCATCAGCTCTGAGCCATCTGATATAATTCGGTGTTTGTAGATCACCTCCCCGCACAGTTCGGAAGCATGAACAGCTTCATGGAATTGGAGAGGCTGCGAAAGATGCACTTGGATCGTCTCGTCTGTGTCAGAACATGAGAGAACAATCGAATTAGCAGCGAAGGTAACAGTAACCAGTCGCTCGTTGATCAAGCTCGCACCTACTCTTGCCAGCGATGCAAGTTCGGCTCGCTTTCTTTCTCGTGATTTCCGCATGGTGAATGTTATCATGAAGACAAAATGGAATGGCTCTTAGTCGAGCCCCAAGAAAGCTCATGCAAGTGTAGATGTCTGGGGTTTAATCACCAGGATACAGGACACAATATTCATTCGCCGGTGCGTAATCTTGCGGGCAAGCTGGAAGGTCTCATTTCTTTTGAACTCTACTTCAGCGATGATGAATTACCAGCCGCAGATCCCTATTCTTTCCAACATAATGGTCCGTGGTCAGGGCGTACAAGTGTCGGACTGCTCCTGCAGGGGCGTCCTAGCTTATGAGATATGTCTTGTCATTGCTCTTCACATCGTATTACGACCACGGAGTGAGATTTACTCCGGGCACGACGAGAATATTGTGGTGTGATTCGTCTGCATCTTTTTGCTTTTTACCCACTGTCAAAGCGGGCATTTTAGATATTAGTGGCGTCACCACTCGTTAGTAGCAAAGCTAAAGTTCGTCATCTGCAAGTGGTCGAAGAAGTCCACCAATGAATAAGAACGTGAGTGATTCTACTTCATAGGTTCGTCAGAAAGCCCGTGGATGGTCGATATGGTATGGAGTAATCTAAAAAGCACCACTGGAACAATTTCTGCATATATAAGGCCGATCCCTGCGTAGAATAGGAGCTCTGCGACTTCGAGCTGGTTTGCTACATCGTTGGGATGATGACTGCTTCGAAAACCGATGTGGCTCGTTTTGAGACCACACGACGTCTCCTCTCACACCTCGTTAATGAGGGCCTCTGCTCAGCTGTTCTTGAACCTGCAGAGACGGAAGACAAGAGATGGCTGTGCATGAGCCCCGCCAATGCTGATTTTGTGCTATCTAGCGTAGTGAAGGTCCAGTGTACCATCGCGGCGTCCAGCGATGCAGCACGCGTCACGGCTTTAGTCCGACCTCACCAGCTGAGGCCCCCTGTGTTGCTGCAGGAGGGTGATAAGCAGCCTCGATCGGAGCTAGATCCTGGTGCGATCTTTCAATTCGTATTTCCATGGTTCGGAGGGCCAGAGCTCGAGAGCATGAGAGATCCCATCGCGCTGGAACTCCAGAATGCAGCAGCAAATCAAGGTATGGATGCATACAATCATGATACGGACAGTCGACTGACCCTGAACAGAAACATGGCTTGATATTGGTGCACAGCTACCTCCATTGGATTTGTTCAGTCCAGCGATAGAGTGGGAGAAGACGCTGGTTACAGGACATCCAACTCATCCTGTCAGTCTGTGGAATCTCCCCGTGAATAAAAAAACTAACAGCCGTCTAAAAGCTCCATAAAACGCTATTCACACAGCCTCCACTAGCCCAGATATGCCCAGACCAAATCTGGGACATGGTATCTCCAGAAATCACCTTCCTCTCCGTCCCACGGTCCCAAGTCCGAACCTCGGGGCCGTTCGAAGAGCTGCTTGACGAGCTCCTAGCAAAACTAGATATCCCAGGTAGCACACCAGGCCGGGTAATAGTACCCAGTCTAGCGCAGCAGAGACCGTCGATTCTATCTCGCTTCTCTGATGTGCAAGTCGTGGTTTCTGATCGTGCATCCGCGCAGGCTTCCATGCGCACCGTCAATCTCCGACCCGAGCTCAAGTTTAAGTACCACCTTAAGCTCTCATTAGCTTGTCAGATTACATCTGCCCTGCGCACCATTACCCCATGGACTGCGCTCGGAGGTGCCGAGGTCTCGGGGCTACTTGAAAAGCTGTTACCCCCGGATATGTGGGTGTTCAAAGAGGTAGCTGCGGCGACAGGAGCACAGACGGAGTTCAATGACGCCAAACATCTTTCTTGTATCTTACGAGAGGACTTGGAGCTACGCGCAAATCAGCAGAATGAATCCTTGATCATTGCGTCTGCGCTGAGTCAGTTGCCCGTCAGTGAAACCGGCAACTGGAAGGCGCAGGCCCAGTCGCTCCTGCCAATGGAGGGAAAGAAGGATTGGTTTAAGAGGTAAGTGCGGCCAACCTTATCCTCGGTCGCTCCTTCCTCACAAGGTCATTAGGTATACTTCATGCCTTCTCAAATTAACCCTCACCCCCCTGGTGAATCACGGAATTGGCCTTGAAGCTCACGGCCAAAATATCTGCGTGCGCATCTGCCGCAAGACAAGAGACATCAAGGGCTTTGCAATTCGTGACTTTGGCGGGATTCGCCTGCACATGCCTACATTGCGGAGCCAGGGTTACGACATACACACGATCCCGCCTGGTGCAGCAACCATGACAGACGACCTTCATGATGTTTGGAGTAAAGTCCATCACTCGCTATTCCAGAACCACTTTGGGCACCTTATCGTGGCGCTGGACCTGGAAGAAAACGGGGGTTGGGAGATTGTTAGGAACGAAGTCAAGGCTATTTTGCATCCTCTTGATGGGGCCAGTTCTCCGCGTGCAACGCAGTTGTCTGAATACTTGCTAGCGGAGACGATGCCCTTCAAGTGTTTTCTGCGGATGAGAATGGAGGGCAAGTATCGGGATGTAAGTATTATCCATTCTTTATGACTAGAGCTGACCACGAATAGTACGTTGAGAGACGACTTCCCAATGCCATTCTCTATTGAGACTTTTAGAAGCAGGAGATAATCAAGCCGAAGCCGTGGGAAGTGCAGCAGCCATAGGCACACAGGCACATACCACATGACAGGTGATGGCCGAGGAGAAACCTCGCCACGTCTATTTCTGTTTGTGCGGCACTCCACTCGGCTGGCAACGATGCTCCATCAGTGAAATGAACCTATAGGAGAGGAATTTTGGAGGGTTGGGAAGGATGCCGGGAAAGCAGTACTCGGGTATGGGAGATGCAATCCCGGTGGAGGGACTGACACTTGGACCTCACCCCCGCCTAATTGATACATGAGTCTATCCTCGATTAAACCTTATTTATAAGACAACTGTTCCGTTAGTAATAATTACCAATCTTATTTACAGAGGCATATCCAGACAAACGGGAAATAACTAATTTGATATATAAGCTACTGGTATACTATCTGAATAACTACCTGTATTTATCTAAGCCTCTGTAATTCGAAGTTCTGCAGTTTAGTCCATGAACCATACTTAGTACAGTCATGTGGGTTCAAAATGGACTTGCACCCGAGCAAAGCGAGGGTATCCGGCTTGTATACAGATATCGAGCGTGGGAATCAACGGATATCATACAGACATCAATCATGGGAATCGATGAATATTGTAACTTCATTTTCTGCCGGTTGAATACCAGTGCATACACAAAGTTTCATGAAATATTCCCCACCTCTTTCCCCACACAAACATCACATTGTGGAGAACAGCAAATATTTATGCATCTTCGGTCTTAGTTTCTTTCGAGACTATAGAGTCCGATAGTAGACTATAGAAGAACCCTGGCCACACCCTGAACAAAGCCATACAATTGCCGGGTCTTCACTTCGGTTGTCTCGTTGTCAGCCTGTCTTCTACTTAGTCCGGAGTATAGTGCTATAAGCGCAGTACTAGGACCATGATATACGATATAGCTGTGGCTGTATAGATCCCACCATTTCCTATCCTACTCCACCGGTTCAGAGTTCTACTGCATCATGCCATACACTACTTTTCTCTCGTCAGGTTGTTCGGGAAACCCCCGCCATACTCCAGGACAGGAATGTAGCACACGGAGCATGACAAAAGCGGGAAGCATGGCCGATGCCGTTATTCCGGCTCTCCACATTCTTGGAAACAGAAGAGATTGGATTATTGGGGTAGGTAGTAGGTACTAGGAAACAATGGGAGTCTACTTACTATACAAAACTGATATGATTGGAAAGACGCAATACAAGAATGTCTACGGTAGAACAGCGACTGGCCCTGCGGGAACCAATGGTAGTCATTTGTCAAGGGCATCCACGAGTCAGGTCAAGACAGGCCCCATACCTGTCACTCGCTAGATATCTGCCAGTCAAGCCAAATGAAGGCCGATCAGCGTTCGATGGAAATTTACCGGAGTTCTACCGAAGCGTGGTTGGTTGAAAGCTGTTCGAACGACCGACGCCTTGACAAGACTAACGTGAAGAGTGTGGAGAAATGGAGTCCCCGCATTTCGTCTTCGCCGGCACCGAACTTGCCCTAACCCGGAGGAAGTCCATGAAATAACATGATGTTAGTTAGACTCGACCACGGTAAACTGCGTGGTTCCATTGCTTTCCTGTTATAGCATCATTAAACTACACTGAGAAGTCGCCGAGTCTCCGATGACGGAGTGCGAGCATTTTCTGGGGTATATATAGAGCTGGAATTCCCGCCGTATGCCGCTTGAGTAGACGATAGACTATTCACTCAGAGACAATGAAGCTGACCGTGGCTCTTCTTGCTGCCCTGCAGTTGGCAGGAGCTGCTTCCGATGATGCCGCCGTGGCTGCGAATCTTGAACGATTCTGGTCTTATGGCCGCTCAGAGGCTGTGCATCCATCACGTAAGATACTCTTCATTTTGATTATAACCGCTCCCTGCTAAGAGAGGACAGCTCCAATGCAAGGACTTGGAGAGTGGGAAGGTGCCTACACAAAAGCAAAGGCTCTTGTGGCCCGCATGACCGACGAAGAGAAGAACAATATCACGTACGGATACTCTTCGTTAACGAACGGCTGCGGGGGCAACTCAGGAAGCGCCCCACGGGTCGGATATCCCGGGATGTGTCTCCAAGATTCAGGTAACGGGGTCCGCGGCACTGACATGGTGAATGGGTACGCCTCGGGTCTCCACGTTGGAGCGGCTTGGAACCGTGACTTAGCTTACCAACGTGCTCATTATATGGGCGCTGAGTTTAAACGCAAGGGGGCTAATATTGCTCTTGGGCCGGTCATTGGACCTGTTGGTCGAGTGGCCCGCGGTGGTCGGAACTGGGAGGGGTTTACTAACGATCCGTATCTTGGAGGAGCTCTTGCTGCGGATACGGTTAGTGGTCTGCAAGAGAATGTCATTGCTTGTGTCAAGCACTTTATTGGCAATGAGCAGGAGACCAAGCGGAATCCTCCCCAGAGGTTGGATAACAGTTACAACCAGTCCGATTCAACAAACATGGATGATAAGACTATGCACGAGCTGTATTTGTGGGCATTCCAGGATGTTGTCAAGGCTGGGGCTGCATCCATGATGTGCAGCTACAACCGTCTTAACAACAGCTATGGATGCCAGAATAGCAAAGCGCTCAGTGGCCTATTGAAGAGCGAATTGGGCTTCCAGGGCTTTGTTGTCTCAGATTGGTCTGCCCAACACACTGGTATTGCTAGTGCAGCGGCTGGTTTGGACATGGTGATGCCTTCGTCAGAGTACTGGGAGAACAATACGCTCGTCGCTGCTGTCAAGAATGGAAGTCTCCCGGCAACCCGGCTTGACGATATGGCTACTCGCATCGTTGCAGCATGGTATCAATATGCTGAACTTGAGAACCCTGGCCACGGCATCCCTGTCAACCTTTACACCCCCCACGAGCTGGTTGACGCCCGCGATCCCAAGTCCAAACAAACTATCTTCCAGGGCGCAGTGGAAGGCCACGTCCTCGTCAAAAACACCGACAAAGCACTCCCCCTGAACAAGCCAAAACTGCTCTCGCTCTTCGGCTACGACGCCGTCGCACCGGCCATCAATACATACGAGAACGCCAGCTGGGGCGGATGGGCAATGGGACTCGCCAACACACTCAGCTGGCCCGACGGCTCTCCAATGAACAACACTCTCCTTAATTACCTATTCGGCTCCAGCGCTGACCCATACGTCTTCGGCCCCGGCGTCGCCCTCAACGGTACCCTAATCTCTGGCGGCGGTTCCGGAGCCAGTACCCCCTCCTACATCGACACCCCCTTCGACGCCTTCCAACGCCAAGCATACAAAGACAACACCGTCCTCGCTTGGGACTTCGCATCCCAAAACCCAATCGCCAACCCCGCCAGTGACGCCTGTATCGTCTTCATCAACGAACAAGCCTCCGAGGGCTGGGATCGACCCTACCTCGCTGACCCATACTCCGATACCCTCGTTGAAAACGTCGCCTCCCAATGCAGCAACACCATGGTCATCATCCACAACGCAGGCGTCCGTCTCGTCGACCGCTGGATCGACAACGCCAATATCACCGCTGTCATCTACGCCCACCTCCCAGGTCAAGATACCGGCCGGGCCCTCGTGGAAATCATGTACGGCAAGCAGTCACCCTCGGGCCGTCTCCCCTACACCGTCGCAAAGAACGAGTCAGACTACGGTGCACTCCTTAATCCTACCATGCCTGAACATGATCGGAACGGATGGTATCCTCAATCGAATTTCACCGAGGGCGTGTATATCGACTATAAGGCTTTTGAGAAAGAGGGCATCACGCCGCGTTACGCCTTTGGCTTCGGTCTCACTTATACAGATTTCACCTACTCCAGTCTAGAAATCGACCTTCTCTCCAACGCGAATACCGCGTATCTCCCTCCCGGCAACACCATCAACGAAGGCGGTATCCCCTCTTTATGGGATTCGATCGCGACGGTAAACTGCACCGTATCCAACACCGGCCCCGTCGCCGCGAAAGAAGTCGCGCAGCTCTACATCGGTATCCCGGGTGGTCCTGCGAAGGTGCTCCGAGGGTTCGAAAAACAGCTTATCCAGCCCGGTAAAAGCAAGACATTCGCTTTTGAGCTTACGCGTCGGGATTTGAGCACATGGGATGTCGAGAGACAGGCTTGGGGGTTGCAGGAGGGACGGTATGAAGTTTTTGTTGGGAAGAGTGTGGTTGATGTTCAGTTAAAGGGGGGGATTAGTATTTGAGATGAGATAATGGGTTTATTGATTGATTGATTGATATGAGATCATCATGAGATACGGCAATTTGTATATAGTACATATACGGTGTGCGACGGGTGAGAAAGGCAATCGGATCTATCAAACATGGAATTTAAGCGTGGTTTATGGATCTGTTACCTGCACCCGGAGATATAGCGGAATAAGTTAGGGCTCGATAGCATTCAGCGGTCGAATATATACATATATCAGACTTTGCAACTAGAATGTGAGGACCTGTGAAAATGACGCTGAACATGGCCTCATTCGCGGCCAAATCCAGCTACCCTCCAATTTCAACTGGCCTGGTCAGGTACTGTACAAAAACATACCTTTTCCCTTCTTTCCCTTTGTTTTTTTTCACCCACCTACCCTCCCCCGCCTCAATGTCTCTCCCCAGCCCGGAAGTTGACCATTTCTTGACTCCAGTCCCAGCTTTATAATATTTGTATCTGGCTATTTTGATGGTACCTCCTCCTGTCCTTTATGCTTGTGAGATCGCAATCTACAATGCTACTTATCTAGCAAAGGAAAACCATAATCTTCGCGCTAGAGTTAAGAAAGAGAGGCAGAAAAAGAGTTAATCTAAGCACCAGATGCCTCTAAGTAAAGGACTTTCAATCTAGAACGCAATAGACCTTATATTATTGAGAAATGGTCCAATTAGTGAGCCTACAGGCCAATCTATAGAGACTGTGTTGGATACGCCGACAACTTTACAAGCACCAAGACGTGCTTCACCGATCTGCTCTGAATGGAATATTCAAGGCCATACTAGAACTAGATACCCTACACGTCAGGTTAAGTACGCGTGTTGTGGCTGTTGGGGATAGATTCAATTTTTACGTATATAGAAAGTTGTTGAGGGTGGCCGGAGTGCCCGGGGATTACGTTACTGTTGTGAGGGCGCGGCCTGTAATACATAACCAACTTATTCTATATTTGGTCACTCATTGATCATGTGTTTGTCGGGGTCGGAGCCATCGCCCACTTTCTATCAGGGGATGATGCTCAAGTCAATGCAAAGGATATCTGAATTAGCTTGTTGACACCCCGAATGGCTCTCGGAAATCTCATCCTATCCGCCAGATACCATTCCCAGAAGTTCCTTTGCGTACGCAGCGGCTACTGCAGCAGCGTATCCCTGCCAAGTCTTACACTTATGGCTGTCTGCGTAGTCACAGATCCCTCGGATAACAAGACAAGGAAAGATATCCATCAAACCAGCAGCTTCCATTTCGAAGCAAAGGACGTTGAGATCTTTCCTCAGTCGGTCACGAGTAATCCCATGCCTCATCACCTGATTTCCCGACGCAATAAGACCGTAATGAATATGGGGAAAAGGCGAATTTCGCGCGATCCGAGGAACCAGCTGAGCTGGATCGCAATTCTCACAGGAGCCATCGGGGTCGCCTCGATTATGGTCGTACTCGCAGTTAAAGAGCAAGTCATTCTTCACACCTGGATGCGAGAACTCGTCACTCAAGTCCGGATACTGTTGTATCATTTTTTCTAGGTAGCTATTAAGCAAAGGCTGAGTATGGTAGTGGCTTGCTCGTAGTCGGGAAACTGCAGTCAAGAGCACGTCCGGAGGTCGATTCAATGACCCTGTGCGGCGAAATATGCAATTCTCAACAGTTTTACCGAAATCATATTGAATAACACCGCCAAAAGTGTCGCAGGGCTCTCCCACTACAATATCTCCGAGTCGGATATCTTGTGAACCGGGAACTCCTCCGCCGATTCCAACCATGAGACCGAATCGGATGCATTTAAATGTAGATAGCATCTGTTGTGCCACCCTTGTTGCAGCTATAGTGCCTGTAACACCAGCTGGAAGGCAAGCCATGGCCACATTGTGCGTCCCTATACGCCCCAGGGTATAGCTGTTCGGGTCGCATCTATCTTGTGGCAAAGACGGATGATTCTCGTCCAGCATGGCCTGTGAAGCTGCCATTTCTTTTGGAAGAGCACAAATCCAGCCTACAGTATAGCTTTCGTGGCTTAATGGTTCAGCCTGGCTGCGATCAGACATACTTGAGTACATTGTTTCTCGTCGCGAAAGAGGGGTTTGATCATGAGCTTCCTCGAACTGGGGGTAGGTGCGCTTCATTGGCAGACGCACGGTTGTGATTCCTGGAATTTCGGCGGGATTAGAAAGCGATTGACGTCTATACGGCTGTCCCCAGGCCCTGAGGTCCAAGGTTTGGGCAACGTCGTCGAGGTTTTCAACTGAAAGAGTGTCTCCAAAACCACTGTCCAGCTCATCTTCCAGAGGTCTAATGATATTGTAGTAAATGGTAAGTTTGAGGCCTTGGTCGTCCAACTCTTGGTCATTTCGATCGAGCCCGATGTTTGGATCTAAGCATTTATCCACCGATCCACGGTATTTGTCAGGGAACTCTGCCTTGAAGAATTCAAAGGCTGCAACCGCAACTGCATATCGGGTGTTGCCGTCGATATTATCCCAGTCATCGAGCACCATACCTCCTCGTTCAGCCAATTCTCGGATTGGCTGTTTCATGTATAGCTCCATTAAGATGATGGCCAACATGATAAGCTCCGGATATGGATGTAATGGTAGATCGTCCGGATCAATTTCAGTATCCATACCTGTGACTCCACCTGAACTGCTGATTGTATCATGGTCACAATCTCGCAGTTCCATATGGATATACGGCTTCAATGGCAAAGCACTAGCGGTTCTGAAAAAAAGAATGTTCGAGGCTTTGAAGCGGTCGGCATGTAACCATGGAGTTCCGCGGAGGTGAAGTATAGAATAAGCAATAAAGACAGCGAGAACACGCTTGACCTTTTCGGTCAAATTGGTTGGGTAACCTCGCATGATATCCTCGAGGGAAAGTGCGGGTTCGGATCGGCTTATAGGAAGGTCACTCCTCGAGGATTGCTCCTTCCACAGTCTCCCTTCCTCCACCTTTAGGTTCATACGCATCGAAGGATTTTGCTTCATCTTAGCAATCTGTTCGCACAAGCGCTTAACGGCAACTCGAGGACGGGGGCCCCCGTTACTTGCATCGCCTTCAGGGGGAAGTGCGAATCTGACGGTCTGTTGCCGTTTCGGCGAAGAATCGGAGAGGATGGCCTGAATTAGGGCTTCTTGCCAGGAGTGAGCAACTAGGTTCATAGTGATGAACGTCTCGAAGCAATAATCATCATTTGCACGCTTATTGTGTGTCGCCAAGCGGAGCCGAGCCGCGTAATCGTGGTTATGGATGGAGGAGCAATGTTTAGAGCAGGCAACAAGTGCTTCGCAGATGGAATTTGCAGCATTCCACACCGAGCCTGGTGGCTTCGGCCTCTTATTTCGGGATGCGGGATACTCTTCTGCTCCATCAGTTGATCCGTCAGGGTATTGTGAGCGGAGGGTGGCAAGGCAGCCTCGAAGTAGCAGGATCAGCTCATCTCGTCTTTCTCGGCAGCTCAAGTCCAGACATTGCTTCACCTGCAGCATTTTCTCCTCCCGCGGTCCTGACAGGCCCCAGTAGTACTCCAATGCCGTCAACCTAGGGAACGATGTCAAAGGGGGAAGAGTAGTCTCATACTCTGGGATAACGGAAAATCGCAGGTATGAAGAGAGTTTGTTGAGCACTGGCCGAGCTAGATGTTCCAAGTCTGTTGCAGATCCGAGTTTATACAAAGGCTGAATATATTCACTCAACAGAAGGCTATTGGCGCTGAGCTGGAGATAGAACAGACGAAGGTCATGACAGGATTCACCCCCCACCAGAAAATCGACGATGTCTCGGAAGATACGCAGGATATTCAAGACGAGTCCCACATGCTATGAAATTGAACGCGTCCTGTAAGGTTAAGTTCTCAAACACTTTCCACGGGGCGTTCTCTCACCTGGGATGATTGTTCCTCCCCTGGTGATGCGCGAAGGACCCCCGAGGCTTTCGCCCGTTCTTTCGTAGCGGGATTAATCAAGATCGTTTGCATGTCAACCTCATCGATTAGCTATCCCAAGTCACGACAGTAGGTATAGGAGCGACTGAAGGCCAGCGTCAAGAAGGATAAGAGAGTGACAATCGCATCTGCGTTCTGGTCTCAGCGCGTGCGGGGTAACGTTAGCCGCCAACCTGTTAGCCGCTTGGCGCGGCGCTCAGCTTCAACAATGCTCCTTCTCGTTGACAAAACCTCAGTGAGATGTTCTTACATCTCCTCCAAAGATGGATACAGATCTCCAAGATACATCGCTCGCCGAGCGTGCGCGCCAGTGCTTGCTTTCCTTCAACGAATGTCAAGCTCACTTTGCTTGTCTTCTTCCACAGGCCCAGGCTGCGATTGAGGATCAGGTAGGGAGGTTTTTAATCTGGGCCTCGAACATCGGAGTCTTCGCTGCTACTCGTGCATCTCTTGATTATCGGCTTCGTGAGGCCGAAGATGTTCAGCGACTCATATTGGGCCTTTTGAAAACACTAGACGAGAGCATCCAGCAATGTAGGATACGGAGCGGCCCCGCTGAAGAGAAGATGCGATATCTGACCCCATGTTATATATTCAGATATATCCCGCCTGGCTCCACTTGATGTTTCGCAGGATGGATCCCGTCTCGAAAAGGTTCCACACATCAGTAGTCTGGACACTGTATTAAACGACATTATGGAGCAGATCAACTTGTTGCACCAACTTTCCAACATGATCCGCAAAGCAAGCAGTAAAAAGCAGAACATCAAGGCGGCGAACTCTTTCGTGCTGCGAGACGAGCATGGGGATGACTATGGGCCGAGGTTCAGAAACCTTTTTGCGTTGGCCATAATTCGACGCAGTTTTCCACAATGTCCTGAAAGTATTCAGGAACGCCTGGCTGACGCAATGTTGCTCCGTCGGAAGCGAATCCTCTACCGGTATTCACGCTATGGAAAGTCTCCATTAAGGAGCACAGCATCCGCGCCAACAAAGAGAATACCGGTCTCTAGAAACACTCAAAGTGTGTCGCAGAATTCATATCAACAGAGCGTCATTGGTACTGCTGACCTCCAACCTGTATCGAATACGGGGACGGCACCCAGTGTCACTAGCTCTCGAGCGATTACTGCAACAACCCTCGACATGAAGCAGTGGAGAGAAGTATCTGCAACCCCTTCTGTTGTTAGCCAGTCAACAACAATCCAGCTCACTCATGATGAAAAGCTCAGCTTTCCCGCCGCACCGAAGATATCTCTTTTACGAAGACTGAAAGTATTGAAAGCAGATCGTCTGGCGTATTTACAAGGACAACTTGATTCCATTCCAAATTACCATCTATTCCAGCAGTACGACGGTCACCCACCTCTGGAAGTTGAAATTGTCGAACAGCTCCGGCGTGAAATACACGCTTTAACTGCTAAGACGGAGGCAGAAATTGAAAGAGATCGAAGATTGTGTCACACTGGAAATATGGAGGCCACATGTCCTTATTGCTGCTGCACCCTCTCTAGCGCAACGGTCATGGATAACAACAAATGGACGTAAGTATGGCCGATTTTTCGTAAAAAAGGGTTGGCAAACATTCCGTTAACATCGCATTAGTGATCATGTTAAACATGACATCGACCCCTACATGTGTCTTTTTGAGGACTGTGATACCTCGGAGGTGCTATACAACCACAGTCATTCCTGGTTGAAACACATGCGGCAGCACAACAAGCGCTGGTGCTGTTCAGCTAAGTCACATGGACTGCTAGTATTTGAAAGCCAATCAGAGTATGAGCGACATATGGTGGAAAAGCATAAAGGGACCAAGTCTCAGCTTGGACTACTGGCAGAAAGACACTCTCGATCCTCGGGGCCGCTCTTTCAGTCTTGTCCCCTGTGTGGGGAAGCAGGTCTTGATACCAGCTTGGAGAGCCACATGGCGAGTCATCTCATTTATCTTGCTTTGAAGTCCCTCCCTTCGCTTGATGATGGGGAAGATTGCGACCATCCGAATGGAACTTCGCGGTACTCCGATACAATAGACGGACACACTCAAAGCGATATCCTCCATGATGAATGGCAAAATGAAAGCCAGACCCAGATGTCTGTCGATTCTTGGATGAGTGGGGAATGGGCTAGGGCTAGTCCTATTGATGACCCAGGTTTTGTGGGTAGATATGAGGCCGAGATTGAAGGCAATCACCTAGATGACGCTGCTTTTGCAAACCCCACCCTTCCACCCATCCCAACTTTCGAAGGATTCAAAACCCAAATTCTTCAGCTAAATCCCCGCCTTGCGCCCGCACTGGTTGAGCGTTTTGCTTCTGAGCAACTTCACCGGTATAACAGACTGATTGAGCTTCAAATGACCCACGCACTTGCTGTTAGCCAAGGAACGTGCTCGGCTGCAGAGGGTTGTTTTGCACGGGGTGGTCAGCCTAAAGTACTTCCCTCCCATATCACAACCTCGGGCACCGGGACTGTACAGCTTCAGATTGCTGGACGGTATGCAGAGGATACCATTACTACAAATTTTGATGAACCCGTCCTTGCTGTCGCGCAGTTTCCACCGGGCATCCCCCTTCCCCCAGATGGGGTGACAAGATTACCGACCGAGTTTGAGTGCCCATATTGCTTCCGGATCAAGAAGTTCCTGAAACCATCAGACTGGACAAAGCATATTCACGAGGATTTACAGCCATTTACTTGCACCTTTCCTAGCTGTCAAGAACCTAAGTCCTTTAAGAGAAAGGCCGATTGGGTGCGACATGAAGACCTGCGGCATAGGCATCTGGAGTGGTGGGAGTGCAGCTTCGAGGATTGTCGCCATAAGTGTTATCGAAGAGATAACTTTGTCCAGCACCTCGTGCGAGAGCATAAAATGCAAGAGCCAAAGACTAAGAGACCAAAGCCAGCAGAATTCCATGAAAAGCCTTCCAATGACTCGAGTACCCCTGAGCTGCCGGAAGAAGCCGGGCATGGGCAGGCAGTCAACCAGTTGTGGGACCTTGTCAATTGTTGTCGGCATGATACGACTAAGAGTCCGCGAGAAGAGCCATGCCTGTTCTGTGGGAACATCTGCAGTAGTTGGAAACGCCTCACGGTGCATTTGGCAAAACACCTGGAGCAGATTGCTCTACCTGTACTAACCCTTATCGAGGCCAACAGAGTTAATTCTACAAAAATGGCCTTCTCATATGCAAGCGGGCTACCAGCTGACAACCAAGCCCTGCCGTCTTTCCGTGAGGTAAGAAAGCCTTGATACACCCCCATATTTTAATGCAGACCGTCAAGCCCGATGGGTGAACCAGAGGGGGCAGGCAGCCGAAAAAAGAAAAGAAAGAAAATATCCTGATGTCGCATCTACAGCTGCTCCCGCCTCACCTACACGAGGAGATCGAGTCGACTCCATACCACGCTTCTCGGCAATGGCGGTTCCCTTAGGAGGAAAGTGTACGCAAAGTGCAGCGGGAAGCACAAGGCTGCAATAACTAAGATTGAGTATACTACTTTAGAGAAGTTACTTTGTAATTATGATGTTTACAAACAAATTATCACGATTAAGTATCAACAAAGCTAGATTACCCCGCCGACGCTGCTCAACACAAGAGGCTTCCTGGGTATGTAAACTCGAAAGGTAAACCAGGCGGGATGGGTGGGAAGCAAGTCCGTCCTTGCTTGCCGCGGACGAAGTTTCTTTGAAAGTCAACAGATTCCAGAACATTCTTCCGATGACACCTGTAGAAACATGAACACGCCTCTGGAACTGAACTAAGAATATGAGCTATGTTGTCTTGAGGGAAGCCTATCAGAGAACTTTCTTTATGTGCCTTTCTGGACCTAAAATAGCGATTTGTATTATAAGAAACTATTCAAAGGAGTTGATTTGTGTTACAGAATGTTGACCTCTCAAGCGTTCCTAACCCTGGGATCTCTTGTGAGCTCTTTGTGCAAAGACTTAACTAACCTGTATCATGTCCAACTGTACAAAGACTGCCACAGTGTTGAGCCGGTCGCCAGAGATGCGGGATTGGGGTCAAACTAAATGATGATAGAGAGACAGATGAAACGGGCGAATAGAGGCAAGCTCCATGAGGTATGTTGGTTTGATGAGATGAGGTCTGATTCAACTAACTAGCTGGCTATCTAGGGGCTTTATATAGGCTAGACTTGTTAAACCCAACCCATGAAACCCGCTCCAACCCGCCCCAACCCGCCAAGAAACGGGTTGGGTCAGTGACTTTAATTACCCACTGGGTTGTTAGGCACGCTAGGACAGCCACTAGTCCGTGTGAGATCTTACGGGCTTTAGCTTCACGCCGTTCTAGACTCGCCGCACGCCTCCCCCACCACAGAGTCGCGTAGCCGAACAAGATGAATGTGTCAGGCGGATGGGCGTATTGCCTGTGGTGTCCATGCTGCAGGCCTCGCTGGAAAACCCTCTCGAGACACGTTCGAGTGATCTCTCGCGCAGTATCATTGCTCAGTCGTAACCGTCTGCCCGCCGTCCTGGCAACTACTATCTACCATGTGACTCTATGGGGACATATCACCAGATATGTGTCGGAAGGGTGGCTAATAACCCCGGTGGGTACGAGGTAGCGTGTTCCGGAGACTAGCTTTCTCAAAATGCCGCAGTATTCGTTGTCACACCGGCACAAGGTGCAGGGTGCTGTGTAACGGCTAGCGTAGTGCCACCGAACCGTCAAACAACCTGGTCATTGCGGAGCGCGCCGAGGATTGCAAGGACCAAGTTGAACTCCCATTCAAGCACTTTGCGAAGCAGTAATGCCCTCACCTCACAGGGGGCTCGCTGGAAAGAGCCCGCGGCACGACAGGCGTTGTGCGTGAGGGCACGAGAAACTCAGATGTACTCCGTTTGATTTTGCTGATCATGGCACATCTGCCGAAGAAGAAATGGCGGGGCGGTTCGGATCGTGGCTCAGTCAGGAACGAAATGAGTGTCACCCGGAGCCCTAGGAAGGAGGGTACCAGGCTACAGCCTTGGCACCAATCAAGCAATCCCCCCTGGAGTGGACTTTTTTTTTTTCCACTTCCCCGTCGGAAGCTCGCGTAAATGGAAGTCCTTTGCAGTGGAACCTGCTTCAACCGTGGGGCGACTTGGCAGGCATTCGAGGTCCAAGACTAACTTGCACTAGCGCCGCGTGGGCGACATCCAGCAAGCGAATGCACCCTCTACGCACGGAGTATGGCCGAGGATGGTATTGCGCCGGTCAGGGCTCATTCTCCTTAAGTAGACGGAGAGCAATCTTTCACGCAGCAGAGGACGGGAACCTATCTGCACCATCTGCAGGGACATCGACCACCAAGTTCACCATTTGGGGAACAACATGGCGGCCACCCAACCGCAGCGGTGCGGATATCCTCGCCCGTTCATACCATTCTTCGTGGTCTTCATCACCTCCTTTCTTCTCTTTCAACAAGTTCAAGCGCAGGACTGCAGCGCCCTCAACCTCTGTGCCACTGGCTGTTGTAACAAGTTTGGCTACTGCGGTGTCGGCGACGACTACTGCGGTGCTGACTGCGTGAGCACGTGCGATTACTTATCTGAATGTGATGCGTCGAGGCCTTGTGCCACCGGCTGCTGCAACAAGTACGGTTACTGTGGGTTGGGGCCTGATTGTGAGTACCATCAGCGCAAACGAGAGCTGAACGAGACACTAACCAAAGGGACCAGACTGTGCAGACGATGTCTGCGTCGCGGGGTGCGAAAGCCGGTCTGAATGCGATCCCGGCGGCTACGGCGAGTTTGCGGACAATGCGAAGTGCCCGCTGAACGTGTGTTGCTCCAAGTTCGGCTTCTGCGGTACGACAAAAGAATTCTGTGGTTCGAAGACCGTGAAACGGCCCTCGTGCTCCAAGGGAAACGGGATGACCCGTGTTGTTGGATACTATGAGGGGTGGAGTATGAATCGATACTGCAACAGCTTCTACCCGGAGCAGATTCCAATCGGGGTGTACACGCACCTGAACTACGCCTTTGCCTCCATCGACCCGGAGACCTTCGAGGTTCTTGCCGGAAGTCAACGTGAGATCGAGATGATGAAGCGCCTCACCAGCCTCAAGGAGTCGGATCCCGATCTCAAAGTGTACGTGGCTGTTGGGGGTTGGACGTTCAATGACCCAGGACCTACTGCCACGGTTTTCTCTGACATTGCACGCTCCGAAGCCAACCAGAAGGCATTCTTCAAGTCGTTAATAAGCTTCATGTCAACATACGACTTCGATGGCGTAGACCTTGACTGGGAATACCCTGTTGCCGATGACCGAAGTGGCCGTCCCGAGGACTTTGAGAACTTTCCCAAATTCATGGCCAACCTGAAGAAGGCGCTCAAGGCCTCCGGAGGGCGCGATGGCCTGAGTATCACGCTCCCAGCGTCCTATTGGTATCTGCAACACTTTGACTTCGTCAAGCTCGAGCGCAGTGTCGACTTTTTCAACATCATGTCATACGACCTGCACGGCGCCTGGGACGGGCACAGCGACTGGGTGGAGCCGGAGTTGAATTCCCACACGAATCTAACTGAAATCACAAACGCGCTGGATCTCTTATGGCGCAATAACATTGAACCCGACAAGGTGGTGCTGGGCATTGCCTTCTACGCGCGTGTCTTGCAGCGTCTAACCCTAGTTGCATGGAACCCGGCTGCCTCTTTCAGTCTGGCGGGAACGCCGGGATTTGCAGCAACGAGGTGGGGATCTTGCTCAATTCCGAGATTGTCGAGATCATGGAGAAGCAGCAGATCAAGTCCACGTTCGACAAGGATGCCGCAGTCAAAATCCTCAAGTTTGACCAGAACCAGTGGCTGACATACGACGATGCCGACACCTTCAAGCTCAAGGCCCAGTTTGCCAGCAGCCAGTGTCTGGGCGGAGTCATGGTTTTGGCAGTCTCCCACGATCTTCCCGGCGGGAACTACTCCCGCGCCTTGGGAGAGGCTGCAAACCGCAAGGTCACCGCAATTGCACTGCCGGCTCTTTCGGAGGATGATGTGCAAACCCACACGGTGAACGAGCAATGCAAGTGGACGAACTGCCTCGACGGCTGTCCCTCGGGCTGGACGCACGTCCGTCGCAGCGACGACGGGAGCAATGGGGAAGCTTTCATCGACCACAACGACTGTCCGAAGGGCAAAGACCACTTCTTCTGCTGCCCTCCAGACTCGCCGGTGCCGACCTGCGGGTGGTATCACCACCGTAACGGGAATTGCAACGGCAAGGACAACTGTCCTGCCGGTATGCTGGAGATTGGTTCGAACAAGAACCACTGCAAGAACTCGGCGACAAATTACGAGGTTGCCTGCTGCACGTATGAGGACATCCCCAGCATGAGGCTTTATGACCAATGTGACTGGAACTCCGGGATGGGATGCGATTACGAGCCCTGTGCCAGCGGCATGCCGCAGGTTGCAAACTCCAGCACGGGCAGTGGAGGCCATTTGTGCCGATATCGAAAGTCCTGGCAGGACTGGGCGGGGACCTACGTCGAGTTCCAGGACCGGAAGTATTGCTGCCAGCAGGAGGAAAACGTGGAATGGGTGGACTGCGAATCGCACGACGCCCACGGCACTCTTTGGCTCACCGAGGGCGAGGACATGTCCAACTACTGCTGGAGTAACTGCCCCGGTGACTCAGTCCGAGTGAGCTTGCACGTCACGTATCCCTGTGACGGTGGCGGGCGCGTTGACTGCTGCAAGCCAAAGTACCTCACTCTCAATGATCACGACGCGGAATGGAGCGAAGAGATGAAGGAGTTGGAGCAGTCGCTGAAGGAATTTCTGGAGAGTCCAATCTGCCCTAATGACGACGAAGCTTATGGATTCAAGCGTAGCTGGGCAATGGGGCCCACAGGCGGCAATGATTCCTTGGGTAAGTCCACTCAACCACCAAGATTCAATGCACAGTGTATCAGACTCGCGCTTTGGTTTTATATGGACCTAGCCGCTGATACTCGTTGCAGATCTGTTCGCGGGATCCCCGCACTCACTGCACCGCCGCGCAGCAAGCTCCAAGGTTCGGGACGATGTGCACAGAATACTGTACACTCTCGTCTTCGTCGCTGTACCCGGGCCAACTGCTTCGCAGATGATGGAAATGTGGATTCTGTATGTCCCTTCTCTATACCATAATCTCACTCCTTCGAACATTCGGGACTACGCGAAGAGCTGGTGGAATTGGGCGACGACTACAAAACACAAGTTTATTGAGATTATCCTCTGCAACATGCGATACTACAACTCAATACTTGGCAAAGACACGCATGAAGCTCTTGACTGTGAATGCGAGCCCGAGGATTGCTGTCTTGGAGATACCTGTGAGACGTACACAGACGATGGCCTTCCCCCCCAAGATGATGACGAGGAGGAAGCCCGGCTGGTCGCGCGAGTTAGCACACGAGAAATAAAAGTGCCATTACCCGATGGAACGGTTCTTGAATGGTACGGGCTTGGGGTTAGTTACCTTCATCCTACCCATCTCTCACTCTCTTCTGCCCCGTTGCAGCACGGTTGGAGACCCATTACTAACAGGTATCGGCACCGACCAGTACACTAGACGAAAGAGGGTGGAGGAGAATGCCAACCATCCAATGCGGAAGAAGGCATTCGGTTTCGCCCAATCCGGCTTCTGTGGCAGCGGGGAGATAGGGGTGCTGATAATTCAGCAAAACACTGATGTTCGAGATTATAATGGTGAGTCGTCGGTCCCCATCCCTGCGCAGTCCACCGGGGCTGTTTATCGCCAGCGACTAAAAGGTGTCAACTCCAGTCGAACACAAAATAGAACTCAAGACCATTGGTATATGGGCGGAGCATGGCGCGGCCGGCACATTGCCTTCTGGCAAATCGCCGCCGAACAATCTGCCCCCAATCCCCCTCGCCTACGTCAAGACGCATCTTGGAGGTCAAGTCCTTCCGCCAGCGACCACTCCGCCGATGAAGGGAGGTCGAACTGGTTACATCCCGCTAAATCGCATCTTCAATGCTCTGGGAAGCAGTCGGAATAATGGGGGATTCGTCCTCCTCAAGGAAGGTATCAACGGGGCCAAGGGAAAGGTATGCCGCGTTTTGATTCTTACATTTTGGGTGCTTTCGCTACTAGACACGGTTAAACTAACATGACCACGCGCAGCTTTGGAATGGCAATTATCCTAATGATACTGACGATACCAAGTCATTGGCCAACAAAGGCGATCGCACATCCGCACAAGAAGTGCTCAGAAGGATTCGAACTGTAGCCGCTGTGATCAGTTATCTCAACTATCCTGCTAACCAGGCAGCAATGGTGCAGGAAGCACATGAAGTCGAGGCAGAGATTCGTCGGGCGGACGATGCGTGGGTTGCACGCGGTAATCCCCAACGCGAGATTGGCGTGAAGTGGTGGAGAGCTATATATAAAGATCAGCTCGAGGCAACGGGGGCATGGGCTCGAGAAATCATCGATGAATGGTGTGATGAGATGACCAAATACTGGGCTACCCGCACAGGCGATACCGCGATGGAAGTTATGCAGGCGGTGGGGACCTTGCGTGATTCGGAGACAGTTATCGACCAGGCAGGACTGGGATATTAGCTTTAGGAGTTCCCCATTGGAGGAGCCCACAGCAAATGAATATATCGGTGGTGGAGCGTAGATTGGAGCCAGGAGATGACTTAGGGATAGTATATGCATGTGGGTAGAGTAGGAATGATAAAGCCATCTAGGTGCAAGCGGGCTATATAATGCCTAGACCAAAGGGACGCATCCTCACATTAGCCGTGCCCCCATAGACCAAATTGGAGGATGCCTCCCTGGAGTGCGTGGCATGAAGGCCAGTGGGGCCCCCTGGCTGACCGCAAACCCAAACCTCGGCCCCGCTGCCTACACCATGATTTTCTCTATTACAGAGTACTAGGTAGGGTTGCCACGGTCATCCTCCAGGCTTGCAGTGACTGTGAGCCCGCAGGGGTCTTGGCAGGGGACCACCCACGGGGACCTTACTAAGCTACACGATTTTATTCCGCCGCCCGTCCCTGCCCAAACTTGGCCTCCTGTTTACCCCTCCGATCCTCCTCCCACTTCTCATTACTCTCATCATAATGCCAACCTCCCCGCTGGTCATACTCGCAAAGGAAGTCGAGCAAGCCAAAGCCCCCTGGGGCCTGGCGATATATCGCACAACCTACAGCCCGTTTTCCGACACCCACTTTGATGCAATCACCGAGCTCATTACTGCCCTGGCCAAATACAGTGTACGCAAATGGAAAGACAGGAACCCCAATGACCCTGCCAAGCTCGCGGCAAAATCGGCTTTACAGGAGAAATACCAGCCCATTATCTTGAATGACCAAGCTGAATTCGACGGAATGACTTTCGAGGCTATCCGTGCCCACCACCAAGCCTTGGTCAAGCGCCCTGTCGGAGAGCGGCCCCTTACCAATAAGTACTTCTGCGTCCTTGTTGATGACGAGGTTGTGCAGACATTAGCCGGGGCAGAGCCGGCTGCTCTCATCGCTACTGAGAATATCTCGGATGACTACAATAAATACTGGGTCCAGGCCATTGAGTCGGACCCGGAAGACGAAGATGACAAAGGGTGGATGAAATGCTCGGTCTATGCTCTCTGGAATTTATGGATCGATATGGATGACGGCAGGCCGATGCGTTCCTACGAGGCGCTCTATCCCCGGGGCGTTTACTGTGGATAAGTTGGATCTGCGGCCTGTTTAGCCGCATTGTCTCCCGAGTAGCGGCCCCGTTAACAAGACGGTGGGCTTTCTGGCTGAAAAGATTCTTTTCTTAGTGGCCAGCCACCTTGATCTGCTTAGCCAATCAGTCCTACGTGCCCTGGGTAGCGCCATGTAACCCAGCGCGCAGGGCGATATTTTGCAGGCTTTTACGGCATCCCATGTTTCTTCACGGTCCCTGTATCTACCAGAAAACTACCCACAGCAGCCAATCCATACAGTATTCACTTATTTGGAGGTTAACCTACCAAACTTCAGCATTGATCAATGGGCGGTGTTCTGTCCTATAGCGACACCGGTGACGGTTGGCGATGGACCTCATGCTCGCTGTATTCTCAATTCCATGTACGTAGCCAAGTAGCCCGGAGAGATATTGCGCAAATCAGACCTTTCATCTCGTGGCCACTCTTACGGGACAGACACTATTCCCTCCACGGGGTAGTTGCTGCCCCTGTTTAACCCGGGTATCAAACAATTCTTCAAACACCGTGGCTTTCCCGGCAGTGCCTCCGATCTGGCAGCAAATTGCGTATAGGGCGTTGAATAGGACTTCTACCAGTACTATGTAAGGTCACACGAATAGCATAAAGAAGCAGGTATATCCGTATTTAGTGTGGGGCAAAATTTACCCTATACGGCGGAAGCTGCTCCCCGCTCCCCCCGGCCTTTAGCGGATGCATTAATGGCGGTAAAATGACGCGACGAAGATAGATTCCAGCTTATCATCTAGGCTCTACGTACTTGGAGACCTGATCAATGGAAAAGATCAAAAAGATGGTCGAATATCGACTCCTGAGGAAGTTGGATACACGCAAACGAAGATAAACATCTAATATGGCCATCATCTGACCTTTATCCATAGCCTAGCCGCGATAACCAGTGCTGCGAGCGAAACATGAATGTACGTCCTGGAAGCCTTTGTTAGTCCTGTTGGGGGGCTGCGGCTAGGCTAGCTGCAGTGCAACACTAGATATTGCTGTGTTTAGATGTACCTTGGCAGGATCTCCTGCGGTTAGCAGGGGCCAGCACAGCGTCCTCTGTGGCCTTTTAGACAGTACCTCTTCGTCTTCGATAACAGAGCTCTCAGCAGCGCGGGTCCACCCCCATATATAGCCCAAGGGCCTTCGCTAGGGACCCTACTATACTACGCGCGTTTGCCCTAACTTAGCTTGCTGGTGACGCCTCCTAGTGTCACAGTGCTCAATACCTCATCCCACAGCAGGTGCTTGGGGGACCTCCCACAGGCGCCCGCTCAGCGACCGCTTAGGGTAATTCTTGGCCTTTCTCCCTCGTATTGTTGATTGCCCCTCTCCCCTGCGTATCCGAACCTGTGACTCATTGCTTGGCAGTGCGGTGCAAAGACGCCCGCTGCTGCAACCTGCTGGTTTTCTCGTTCTCCAGTGATTTGTTTCTGACCACAGTTGCAACTAGATGCTCCAAGCCCTTTCGTGCATCGTCCGTAGCCGACTGCCATCTCGCTGGTCGCTGGGTACCCGCTGCGAGTGAAGCACAACTGACATCTGACGTTCATCAGACCCCTCCACCGCTGGCTGACACCCCATCACGATGCGGTCCTCTTCTACGCTACTCGACTTTGCAAACGAAGGCGACAAAACCAACTCTTCATGGGGGCTGACGATTTACCGCACGACATACTCGACGTCCTCCACCACCCACTTCCACCACATCATTGAGCTCCTCACTGCGCTCGTTAAATATGGTATACGCCATTGGCTTGAGCGCAATCCCAATCAGCCCGCGAAACTCGCTGCCAAAGCCGCGCTGCAGGAGACATACGAGCCCATCATGATGAGCAGAAAGTCCGAGTTCAACAAGATGACCATGGAGGGCATCCGTGCCCACTACAAAGCCTTGCTTGCGCCCCCTAGCGGGGCGTGGCCCCATAACAATACTAACAAGTGGTTCTGTGTCCTTGTCGACGACGAGGTTGCGGAACACTTAGCGGGAGCTGACCCGAGAGCTCTTATTGCTGCGGGTGACAAGTGGCAGAACCATGATAAATATTGGGTAAAGGTCATTGAGACAGACCCGGAAGATAAGGAGGATACGGGATGGATGAGATGTTCGGTTTACTCTCTCTTTGCCCTGTACGTCGATATGAACGGGGAGAGGTCGATGAGGAACTACGAGGCGCATAGTCCCGAGGGGGTCTTTTATTGATATCTTGGATCTGTCGATTCATGTGCCAAAATAGCGGATGTTATTCCAGCGGTTGGTCGAGCAAAAAGATCGCGATTACAATTCGCATGTACCCTCGACAGCAATATAACGCGCGAGTGTATCACCAGCGATGCAGAAACTGCAGAGCCGTTGGTCGGCTAGTCCTAGATACGGAGTGCTATGCGGAAAGAGTGACATACTGGCTCAAAAAATGGAACGGAATTGAGGTACAACGGCCTGATTATTCTGGCCAGAGCAGAGGTCCACACGATAGTGAACTGTGTGAGGGGT
The DNA here is from genome assembly GCA_027569065.1 of Aspergillus cavernicola. Taxonomy (NCBI): domain Eukaryota; kingdom Fungi; phylum Ascomycota; class Eurotiomycetes; order Eurotiales; family Aspergillaceae; genus Aspergillus; species Aspergillus cavernicola. The sequence continues at coordinate 129,797 of JAPDEK010000044.1, forward strand.
GTAAAGTTGGTCATTGTCCCAACTCGAATGAGGATTTAGCATTGGTGCTGGCTAGGTAAGTTTCGTACCAGGAGTTCTTATACAGTAACCAATTATTCTATATTGTCTATCTGAGCGCTGCGGATGAGGTGATTTAATTTTTCACCCTACCATGCATCCTTCCTTAGTACGCAGGTCATGGCCGCAATAATACTTGACGGAGGACGTGACGTCACAATATAATTCGCGGGCAAGAGGAGGTCGGTGATTGAATATGTCGCTCATATGTGTCCTGGGTGATCTGGCTCATGTCTCAAATATCTCAATTTAGAATTTTGCTTTGCCCATCTTTATTGGTTCCAACATGGGCATCCAGACTGAGGTCATCCCAATCTCCGAATATTCCAAGCTGAGAGTACATCCCTCCCGTATGATAATATGTACCTGTCAAGTAGGATTTTTCTTTTTAAGTTATTTTGTCTAAAATTGCAGGAAGGATGGGGATATGCAGACAAAACTTGGTCAAATCATGGCATTGCACGTCGCTCCAGCTGTTTATCGCATTATATGAGTCCTGCAGCTGAGTGAGTCCTGTGTTCGTCGGCTGTATATTGTCAGACTACTACTCACTCCCAGTTCCTTTTACCAGCAAGCTTCTGCGGACAGATAATAAAGCAATACGGACACTCGATTTCCATGACCTCCGGTGCAATTCGTGGTGGAGGAGGCAGGGAAATAGTGTCGGCATCCTGATCATCCCCGCTAGGCAGGAAGAAAACCTTCGAGAGTACAGACATCGCGTCATCATCATCTAGCCTTGCCTTGTCTGCATTCAGCCACGTTGCAGTTGAAGACTGGGACGGTGCGAGGTTGATTGGCCTCATTCCAGGCACGGCCAGATGCTCTCGTTGCTCCTTGTTATCGATGGGGTCCGCCATAGACATTCGCTCAAAAGCCTCTCTGCGCTTCTTCCAGTATCAAACTGCTGTCTTCGACTTGTGTTGGCTTTTACCAGGCGAGATATAAGGTAATAGTCTTCAGGATGGGAAGGGTTGTAACTGAGGTGGGTGTAATTCGACACCCGAGTCAGCGTAGGACGATGTCGATGTCGAACGCGGAGGAGGCAGGGTGTCCGTTTTGTTGCTGCTTAGCAATTCTGGAGCCGGATTATTGTCGTCTTGTTAGTGCAGGAAAGCCGGATCAATACACGCAGACGCGCTTTTCTCAGGGGCATCACGACTTCTTCTCCCCCATCGCGTAGGACGGTACTCCGAGTCATGCAGGTACTTGAACTGTTTGTGGTCGCCATCGATACATCTGGCCTGTTTGCCAAGTTTTGTGCATGCCAATGTCACCGCTGCCAGTCTTGGATGAATTGGTGTATGCTGGAGGAATGGAGCAACTATAAATGGATAAAAAGTGCCCTAAAAGGTCGACCTTGTACAGCGGCTATGCGTGGCCGACAAAAATCGTTGTGGGATGCCATCATGCGGGGGTTATCGCACAGAGCTTGGTAGATGGGTGAGAAGATACAGTAACACTCCCTCATTTCCATCATCATCGCTTTCGAATTATGGACACTTCCCAAGACTGTTATCTGCATGGAGCTGAAATCTTGCGACTAACCCGAAACATCCAAGGAGAGAGCTCGTCTTATTGAAAGCGAACTGCTGAATCCCAACCAGCGGGCCACAAATTTTGAGCTGGGCTTATCAAACTACAAAAAGGAAGTGTGTAGTCTGCATCACGAACTTCGGAAATCCAAGGAGCAGACCAGTCTTCTCCAGCAACCCGTCGAGAAGCCCATCGAGAAGCCAGCAAATGAGCCAGTCAAGGAGCCAGTCAAGGAGCCGCTTGTTAAAGAACTGTCGAGGAGCCAGTTGAGAAGCCAGTTAGAAAGTCAGTTGAGTCAGGCAAATCAGTCGCAGAGGGAGTCAAGGGGCTGCGTGGTAGGCGATCTGTACAGCCACAACCAGAAGGACAGGGCTACGAAAGAGAACAGGAGTAAGCTATTGGGAGTAGCCTGGAATATTACATAGCCTTGGGTACAAACAATAGTATTAAATTACAGGCCGTCTTTGGCTCTTCCTTAGAGCAAGTAATCACTAATACTTGTTTTTAGGACTGCTCGTCTGGATCTTCTGCGCTCTTGAACCCTGCTTCAGGCCATCTTTTGAATGAGAGTCTTTGCCTCTCATCATTAGAAAGATTCAATGTGCCAGTTACTTCACGGCCCTTATTCTTCCCTTGGGGAATAAATTCCAAATTCTCCACTGGAATCAATTCCTTCGTTCTCTTAATCCTAGCAAATATGCATGGATTTTCACGGGTATGACGTTTCACAAAGTCATCAAGCACTAGAGTTCTATCCTGGCATCGCATCAAAACCCGATATTTATTCTTCGTGGTGTAAGCCATGGTGACATGATCTATTAGAAGGATAACGGAGTTCTGCTAAGGTCAGAATAATGAAGCAACAGAGGGACTTTGGAGGAGATATACTGTAGGATTCTCGTAGTAGCATCCATTTAAGTTGTTGTCAAGGCCTTCAGACCTGCCGAGACATCTTTGTTTTCGAGATTGGCTTCTCGTCGTTGGCATGACGATATACTCCAAAAAGCAACGCAAGGTAGAGCTGGAAGAGGATAAAATTGGGAGCCGGAGGAAGACAGGCTTATATACATAAACTCCCCGTAGTAGCCAGTTATCCAAGGTTGCCCTGACTCTTGTCTCGTGTGCTTTGAGCTAGCAGGGGTTCGCTGGTGTCGCAGTTGAAATGATAGGTTAGCGCCATCTGCGCCCGGCAGCGCCCCCATTCCGATTCCATTTTCATGCTTTTTTTTCTTTTTTCTTTCAGCTCTTCGCAAGGTAGTCCATCCCAGGAACAAGTCCATCCTAGGGACAAGGACATCCTAAATAAGTATATCTCAGGATCAAGATAGGGTATCTCCTACACCGCAAGCCACACGACCGATCTGGCCTAAAGCCCGTGGAGGAGATCTGACCGGGGTTCTAAGCCCAAATCAGACATAGGCTTGTGGTCTGAACACCTACAAGGCCTAAGGTGGTAGGTCCAGACGCTGATGACTTGGGTAGTAAGATCGGGTGCGTAGGCCTAGTGGCATAGCACCAGAAACACCAGGCCCTGTGCTTCAGTCCGACGTGGTCGAAAGATGGTGGTCGTACGACCGTCATAGGCGGGGAACCGTCAACTGGCGCCCACGGCAGGTGCAAGACCCCTATGGTCGTTTGCCTACGTTATTGCGACCCTATTGGTCTACCAACCACCCATCTATTGAAATCACAACAAAATGTCATCCTCGATTGCTTGTCCATTGTTTGCAGCATTTTCGAGAAAATCTTATCACTAGGGAAGGCTTGAAACTGCAGCGGACCTAAGAATGTTGTCCTATTCAAATAACTGTCATGAGACTTTTAAATAAGCTGTTTCTTACAGGATTGCTAGGTACAATTACCCCTCACACTGTTTAGAATGTTACTCAGTCACAATTATGGTTAACTACTTCTTATGTGGTTAACAGTCGTGTTTGTGGTGCTTTGTGGGCGCTTGGTGAACTAAGCGCATAACTCGCCATACGATATTATTAGGCTAATTCCCAGGGCTGGTCAACAAGTCTGTCTTCTCCCTTTTCTTTTTCTTTTCTCTCTTAAAGCCTGGAGAACATAAAAGCTGTTCAACAGTGTTTAACCATCTGGGCGAAACTACACTTGAACAGTGAGATCCACATGGCCGCGCAGCACTAATGAGTGACTCATTTCATCACATGCCTGTCAGGGTAAAAGCCGTCGCCCACTTTCTAAGAGACTTTTCATTTTCCTTCTTTAAAGACACCTACTGGAGGCTGTCTCATGGACAGTTTTATTCCTGTTGAGGTGGGAGAAAGCTAGACAGGTGATTCCTCCCTTCTACAATCGGAGTGCAGCAGGGTATAGTCTTGATTGCATTGCCGATATGTTGGTCGTCGTGAGACGTCGATGTAGGTGGCGAGTGTCGTGGCCCTCGAGAGTGCTGTAACCCTCTTCCTGCGTTTGATAGGTTTCTAGGGCTGAAACAAGAGACCTTTTCCTTTTTGACCCTTTATTTTCTAGTTTCTCTCATACCCCAGAGTTCTTTAGATCTGTTTAACCCTGTTCAACCAGATGGGGGCCAAACAAGTGGATCATCAAGTCATGGGCCGTAGCTGTGAAGATAAGAACTTGAGGCTCCTTAAAAAGGAGCAATAATGTTGGTTGAACACATCGAACGTTGAGTAGGACTCGCATTGTCACGCAGCACTAAATATAGCTGCCACTAGGACAGAAAGATTTGATCCCAGGAAGTTCAGTCCCAGGAAGTTGTCAAAGGTAGGATAAAAGGGGTAAATCGATTAGGTAGAGATTCACCAGCAGGGACGATATTCAACCGTAAGATAGTTAATAGACAGAACGAGAGACTAAACCTTGCTCTTCCCAATTATTCTTGGGAATCGCGGCTAATAAGGTAGAGAATGTAGGTACAAATAGTGTTTAGTGATGATATCACCACTTCCAATAGGTGGTTATCTGCGGTCATCAGGCACCGTTCCGCTGCCCTATGACAGAAGTTCAGTCCCAGGAAGTTCAGTCCCAGGAAGGATTTAGTCCTGGAAAGTTCAGTCCCGGGAGAAGTTTGGTCCTGCGAAGGGTCTAGTCCCAGGAAGTTTAGTCCTGGGTATACTTGTGCTTGAAGATGTCAAATATCGAAATAAGTTGTTATATATGTAGCAGAATCTACGGTTGGTTAAGGGAAGTTGGCACAGGATAGAAAGAACTCAATGGTAATTGACTGGGTGAGCGAGCTCGTGATCTTGTTGTAGAACAAAAAGATTTGATACATGTGCACAACTTATATATCCCCTCACCTAGTGAAGCATCACTTATTCCACACCAAGTGTCATGTTTGTAACGTAACTAGTTAACTAAGAGCAAGACTAAAGGTTTACTTGCAAGACATGTATGATAACAGGGAAAGAGTATCTCTTGAATCAATTATCTTCCCCCCTGTTTTCTTCATATTTTGCTGCCATGTCTTGTGAAGTTATCTGTAACGGTCTGGGATAGCAAAGCGCCTGAAAATAATTAGCATAGTTCAGGAATCCTGAGAGTGGAGTATACCATGTTGTCTTGGGAAGGAAACCCCTTGTTATTTAAGTTGAATATGTAGATTTGCCTATTTTTCCTCAGTACTACCTTGTCACCAATGTTGTTAGCTTTTTGCCTTTGATTTATTGGACGTGCGGCGATGGATTGTTTTCAGCTTCCCTATTATAGAATAATTTTAGATGGTTTTGCTTTGAATTGGATAAAAGGGTGGCAGGTTTGATCTTAAAAAAATAGGGAAAATCCCTATCTTAAATACATCTTTGCGCTCACCCCAAAGGGTGAGTGTCTTGTAACTGAAGGGTGAGCATCGCGCAACAGAGTTCAAAAGGGTAAAAGCAGGAGAATAATCTTGAAGTTCAACAAAGCAGGTAACATCTAGTTAGGATAAGTGTACCTGCCAAGCCACTGCGCTGCAGTCTAGTGGGGATGAGCAGGGTGAGCAGGGTGATCCGCGGGTGATCAACCAGCGATCAAAGTGAGTTAAAACTCACCCCTAAAAAACTCTCTCAAGTTGAACCATCAGCGAGAAATGAACTAGGAAGTTTAAATTTGACAATAAGAGCCTTTGGTAGCCATGATAAGAGTAGAGATTTATCTTATTTGCATCCTCAATTCCCTTGAGAGTCATCCTATGACCATGTTAAACAGGTAACAATGGCTATGATCACCCACACAAGTGCTCACCTTCGTATTCCGCGAGCCATATTGGTGCCGCAACCTCATATGTGTCGCAATGCTTCGAGGTCATCTTTTGACTGCCATCTTTATTCAGTAAGGTTTTATTATTCTATGCTTGTTGGGGCGGCCACATGTCATTATATAGGAGCAAAGACGGCTCTCTTTGACCAGCAACACTTATAAAAAGCACGATTATACACAGTTAGGAAGGAAGATTTTCGACCTCAACAGAATCACCCTTCTGATGGCTCAGGGTAGCCAGATCTAGTGCTGTATCAAATAGTAAGCATATGCGGCCAGTCAATTATGAGGCAGGGCTAGGTGAGCTAGATCCTCAGAACTGGACCTTTCCATCCGCCTGGACCTTTGCGAGAGTTATTCAGATAGGCCGCTGCTGTTACGATACTTCAAGCAATTGCAGAACAATTGGTAAGTCTTGAATGAAATACTTAAACGCCAGGAGAGAAGTCTAGATATATGGTAGTTTGTGTTGGTAAATAGCCCATCGCCAACCCATCACATATATACCTGCAGCCATAATATCTGTTCAGCGTGTCCTCAATCACAAGACTTTGGGAGTCCTGAAGAGCTTTAAGCTGGAGCTTTGCCAGAGTCGAGTGATGGAAGCAAAGCTGCGACATAACAAAGCTGTCCGTGACTGCGTAATGAGAAGCAACGAGAGCCGAAATTCCGTCAGCGGCTCTGTCTGGCTCTCTATATGAAGCACCTTCGACCATCATGGCCTCGGAGACGGGACAGAATGGAAAGGCTGGGTGTAGAAGGCAGCTTCGAGTTTTTCCAGTGCGCGAAGTGTCTTTGTTAATGGTTCGGCCGATCGCATTTGTGAATCCGCTACATCGGCAGTGGAGGGAGGGGAGTTGAGCGCTGCGGCAGAGGTTAAGGTAGTAGGGGTGATCTTGACGCCAGGCTTGGTTCTAAGATAGTGACTGCCGTCAGCTGATGGGGTGGGGGCTGTTTTCATAGAGTCTGGTGCATGAGAATTGTTGGTTGAGGGATTGTAGTAAGATTCGGTGTTTGCATGTTCGCTGACGACGATTTTGAGGTTGCGGAGAAGTATTAAGAAACGAGGCTTTGAGTTTGATTCCTCAGTCATCGCGAGTAGGAATATAGAACTTAGTGTGCACTGAAGAGCCATATACGAGCGGGAGGCGTACAAGTCAACGGCATGTATTTCCAAATATACTTCGATAGTCAGCATGAGGTATTCAATGCATTCGGCACGTATGCGTGCTGTTTTTTGGTCGTGGAAATCGGAGGTGGCTCTAAGTGATGGCCGACAAAGCTCTGAGAGGAAATATGAGGAATAAAGCTTGAGCACGGCGTGTTGAAGGCCTTCAATTGAGGTAACAGACGAATTGCAATCCCGGAGGTATGGACACGCTTCTATAATGATATTTTGAATCTGCTTTTTATACGTCTGGATTGCTTCACAGTTCAACTTTGAGCAAGGGCTGATCATCCGGCTTCGGACGACATCAAGAACTAGAGAAGTCAGCCGGCAGAGAGTCTCGAAATATGACAGATTTCCCGCCTTCGAGCCTTCGCGGCGCGGAATCTCTGGCTGGCGCACGGCGATTGTTGACGGGCGATCGTAAAAAAAGAGAAACAAAACTGTCCTGCCATGCCATGGCCCACCACGCATGTAGTCGCCTAAACCGTTCCACAGCGGGAAACCGACTAGATTTGGCATGCAATCCCAGTGTGAGGCTAATTCGAATAGTCAAGCCTGCATAATTAGTCTCCTATTAATGATGACTGACCAAGTAGAACATAGGAGATGTTAGAATTCACATTATATGACATGACATTGCTGATGACTAGCAGAGTCTGGATACCAACTATGGTCGGCTGAGACAGGAAATTGGTCAGTCTAAGGCATTGGTAAGAACAGCAGACTATATAGTCGGCTATAGCACAGCAGGAATTGAAGGCTATCCTACCATAGACTTGCGAAGCAAGCTTTATTTCCTGGCCTGGTGAATCAGACGATTGGCATCCAGATGCCAGTACAGCAAATAGCAGCCCCAGATACGCAATTGACATTCCAAAAGGTCGTTGTGCTTGATCGCTATCCGCATTATAGATCCCACGAGTAGCAGCCCTATTGTGTAACAAAAGATCAAGATTCCTGCCAAACTGAGGTATGTCTTCAATAATAGGGTGGACCGTTCCAGCTATATCGCGATAGTAGGTAAGCAGTCTAGCCCATGTTAGCTGCAAGGACTATCTAGGCACTAAGAGCCTAACCTTTTGCATTCCTGGTCAGTCGGAAGTGTGAGACAGACTGCACTTATATTATAGGACATATGGGACGACCACAGATTGACAAATGGATAAGTTGCAGTCTCATTGTGAAGGCCTAGTATATGTAAGATATTGCCTTTAAGGAGAGCCTGCAATTGATCAGCACCAGATTTGTTATACAAAAGGTGCGCCAAAGTAGACTGCGACCCGAAATAGACAGTGCCCTCGCCCAGCATAATCTGTGCATGAATTCCCTCTTGCTCTCGAGACTGACCTCCGAACTTGCTACTTGACGCGCAGTTCCGCAGGCTACCTGTCTCTAGCAATAAGGTCAAGCCCTCATTTGCCGTGCCTAGATCAGTTCGCAGATTGGTGAGTATCTGCTCCATTTCCTTCAACCTCAAGCGGACGTTCTCGTAATTCTCGCGCATAATGGTTATATGTCCTCCATTTTTCACTGGAATTGCATGGCTGTTAAGTCGGGGCTCTTGTTTCAGACGCATAGGCCTACCAAACAGCAGCCCCACGCCCTCGCTGGTGCCCCCGTCAATCGACATCCTTCCAGTAGAACCATCAGTGGACAAAGCAGGAGCTAAATCAGCGACAGTCCAGTTCTTCCAGGGCCGTTCATACGAACAGAGCACAGGATGATCGCGCTTGACGCATCCATCGCACGGGAGTTTGTGATCACATTTCACCTTTCGCATATGACAGGGGTAGCAAGTCTTGGGTCTGCAAGCCTTCGGTTTTGCGCGAATGATGACATCGATTTCTGATTGTATGAGATCCGAAACTAGGTCTGAATGATCCATCCACCATGTTGGGCCTGGGCAGTGATGGCGAGAACGACGTGGGTGGCTGAATGCTTCGGTCGCGGTCGGTACGTTCTATTTGCAAGCTTCCTATGAGACGATTCAAATCATGTGAGTCCATCTATTCATACGCTGCGCATATCAGGGAAAGTGATAGGATCCGGCAATGACAATATTCAAGTTAAAGACAATATCACGCCCATCAGATTCATTTGGTTCGAGGCTGAAACGGAACAAACCAACATCTGGCGCCTTGCTTGACTGCTCGACAGTTTCCGACCCCCCAGGGTGCCTCTTCAACCATACATGACCCTCTCGAAGAGAATAATGAGTGAAAATTCAAAGCCGGTCCATCCTCTAGCACTTGTATCACAAGACAATTTCTCTATACCTGCTCACCAAATCGAGATTAATACTCAAAAAGATACCGCAGATCCGCTTGATAGAATTTTTATTTACACGCCCATCCCATGCCATTCTCGGGGACCAATGGGGGAGTAATACCGTAGTACACGAACGACGCCATCATCTACAGGCTGCATAACCACACCTGAGACTGAGTTCCCTCCTACACCAATTGCAAAGGCCAACTATGCCACCTCTGCAGCTGCTCACTATCGTCACCCCGCTGCGCAGGCCAGATAGAATTGAAGATGGTCTCTAACTGCAACTGCCCAGCGAACAACCCACACTTATCACTATTTCCCTGAGCATTTTTTACCGCTCGAACACCGGCCACCAGATCCATCTCCACCGTCCAAACAGAAGCAAGCACTTTGAAGATATTAGTAGTACTAAAAGCCCCCGACGTGCGCGTTGCAGCCGGTCCATCATGACGGAACACAGGGCGGAGCGTCAGCTTTGCAAGCCGGCTGCTTCCGGTCTGGTGGGTGCGAATGTGCGTGTTGATGCCCTTGGCCAGATCCTCGTCGATGGCGGAGTTGATCATCGTGTCTCGGATGTACCATACTGGCAGGTCAAAATAATTGGGTGGTGTGCGGGCGTTTTCGAAATCGGACAGCTCTCGCGGTGGGATGGGGTTTTCGTCCGGGCCGACTCGCGGCGGGCAGTTTACCAAGAGTTCGAGTTCTTTCAGACGTGGCAGGTGGGCGAATGCAGTGTAGACGTCTGTTTCGAACCCCCGATTGCGTTGGATGCAGATTCGCAGCTTCTCAAGGGAGAAGCATTGTGCTGCTAGCGAGTGGATCTCCTCGGCGGGGAATATGGGGCCGGTCGGTCCTCTTTCTCGCAGTCTGCGGAGGGCTTGGTGATTCCAATCATTCGGGCCGACGTCTAGCTTCAGCTCGAGTAATGCTGGACCATGTTTGCGGAGGACTGCGTTGGTGAGGAGAGTGGGCTTGTATGCGCCAAGGAGACAGAGGTATCGTAACGGGGGTAGAGAGTCAAACATCGCCTCCGCGGCTGAAGCAAAGACTAGTTCGTCGCCCGGCGGGGGATATAGGGCGAGGGTGAGCCGAATCAATTGCTGGAAGGGATGGAGTTCTGCAATGGCCCACGGTAGTTGGGCGTCTTCAACGCATCCAACAGTCCACGACCTTAGGCAGCTGTAGTCGATAATCTGACCCCACTTCAGGAACTGCTGCGCGGGCATTCGCGTGTTGAGCGGCCAAGATAGTAATTCAAGCCTTGCACGCACGGCTGTCGTCTCTGCTGTTCTGTCTACTTCCACCGTCTCGTTATAGTCCGGCGCCGGACCAACAGTACCACCCGCCGCGATCTGCAGTGCAAGCTTCTTGACATGCGGTGCACGCACAACGATATCCTCGAGAACTCTATCAGGATGCTCGCTGAAATTCCTGCGGCCCGGATACTCGAAGCAAGTAACGTGCGCGGCGTGCAGCTGCGGCAGAGAGACCCAGTCGCCCGCCTTTTCGTATCGGCCTGCCGTCGGGCTCGGGCTAGAGTAAACAAATAACTGACAGGTGGGGTGATCCTGCGAGATGGCCTGTTGAAGCTCGACAGGGCCACCCCTAGAAATAAGAAGGTCAATATCCTGCAGAGGGGGCAGCCGTCGCAGGAGATCAATCACCGCAGGCCAGCGACCCTTTGGACAGACTCCGAGTTTGGGAATGCTCTGATCTCCCAGATTCTCGTCTTCAAGGGTAGCCCGTAGATGGCTATAGGCTTTCGGTACTCGTGTGGGCGTTACGCCGTTGACTGGAGACCATTTGGTGACGATGCTGAGTCGTTTCACGTGGGCGAGGACACGCTCGGCATCTGGCAGCCAGAGCAGTTTGCGGGGGACTTCTCTGTCAAATACACGTATGATGATGTGCTCGTATAGGGGCGGTCTGGCGATCTTATGCCATTCCTGATCTACCAGGGACAGTGCACGCAGGCTTTCCATGGACTGGTCACGCGTCTGCGGCTATGATTAGAGGGGTTTCTAACGGAGCTAAAGAGACTCACGCATTTTGCAATGATGTGCTTGATCTCTGGTGGGATTCGATCCATGGTCTGGGTAGGAGTTGGCCTCCCGAGGAGTATACGTGGATATAGGTAAATAGAGAGGAATAGTCTAGCGAGCCACGGGGTAGTTGCCTCTTTAACTTAACTACTCGATCCAGAGCTTACCTAATGTAAGTATGGCTAGTTAGTTACGGCAGACTATTACAGCAAAACTGCAACAATAAAAATTTCATGTAAGCGCTAGTATAGGACTGGTAGAGAACTACATACATAATAGCCTGCTTAGTTTCACCACCACTAGCTGGTAGCTACTTGCTGGCTTAACCTGTCTGCCTGGTGGACCAGCACAAAGCTAAAGATCTTGATTTATGACACCGCTGCTCTGCCTGCTTCCAAGGTCGTTCCCCTCCCCCCTACCGCTACCTCCAAGGCTCCAACACTATCTACCACATCAACAACAAGCTCAACTTGTACCTCCCCAACGGCATCAGCGCTAAGGAATTAGACATCCGTAACATAAAAGAACATATGATAACAAGGCGCCATCCCCGCCTCATCGATATCCATCTCTACGTCCCCATCACTATCCTCCACATCCAACTCGGGAATATAGCACTGCTCCTGATTCGTCCAGATCCTCACCTTAGAAAGCGTCTTCAACCCCGTCACCGGATCTGCCGTCTGGTCTGCCCCCAACGCCGTCTTATGGTTGATCAAAAACCAAGCCTGTGGGTTCCCATTCGGCGTCCCCAGCAGCGCCTGCCCGGTTTCCGAAGTCATATCAAACTCCCAGTAGTAGACCGTGTCGGCCTCCGCGTCTTCCGCAGCGTCAATCGCAATCGCCTCTTCGATGATCGCGCGCGTGTTCAGGTTCACGACGTTCATCTGGAAGATGTACTTGATACTGCCTGGGTCCGAGGCCCGCGCGGCCCATTCGATCCACATTACGTCGGAGAGCTGTTTGATATCGGGCAGCTCGTCGTCGTCGTCCCACTCGTTCTCCATCTCGCTCTTCTTGTAGCTGGGGCTCCAGGCTAGATCGACGAATATGGCGCCGTCGGCGGTGTTGTACCAGCATTGGAAGTTGGCATTTGTGGCCTTTCCTCCCACAACGAAATATTAGCCTGTGGGTACTCTTGTTGGGTGGTGGTGAGGGCAAAAGAAAAAAAGAAAAAAAAAGATAAATACCGGGTGTGTATCATCCACCGCCTCCGTATGCACCCAGTTCACAACCACATTATTAGACGTGGTGATCCCCAGCTCATCGAGCATATCCTGCCCAACATATTTGACCATGTTCTTCTCGAGCTCCGTGTACGGATCCGCATCGATCGTCCACCCGTCCTCCTCCAGCTGGGCTCGGGTGGTATAAGTTGCGACGACGCTGCGCTCGAATCTCTCCTCGGCCGTGGCGTCTGTCCATTCGGTTGCACATTTGAGCGTGTTGCCCTTTGTGTAGCAGGTGTTGTAGTAGGCGGAGGCGCGCTTGGCGAGCCGGTTGCTTTGGAGTTTGCCCGGCCAAGAGAGACCTGAATTTGAGAGTTTGGTGGTGGAGCCGGCAGCTGGGAAGGCTTTTGCCCAGGTGCCGCTTAGAAAGAGGGTGTTGAGGAGGAGGAAGAGAGTGGCTAGGGTAAGGCCATGGTTAAAAACAGTCATGGTTAGGAAGCCCGCGGGCGAACTGTAACGATGGGGAAGCAAAAAGAGTGTGCAAAGGTGGGAAGAGACTGAAAGAAAAGAAGATTGGCAAAAGACTGACTGTCCTGAGGGAGGGACACTGTCGAGGTAGAGGTTGCTTGGGGAGCAGACAACAAGCAGTAATAAGGAGTAAATCCTCCCACCCTGCTATTACTACACAAGTGGGAATCTTAGTTCATCAGCTACAGCATTCCTTTGTCCCAATTTTCCTTCCTCGGAGACTGACAAGCCATCTTTCCCGTCTAACTCCTTTGTCCAGCCATCAGCTTCTCATGCAACTATCATCGCAATCTCCGAACCCCATCCACTGAGGCGGAATTTCAGCACTAGCTCCTAGGGCACTGCATCGTTGGATGGAAGAATCCTCGCGGCTGGCCAGAATTGCGGGGATTGCTACAAAGGCTGGCAATAGTTTACAAGGTACCTGCATTAATCTAGAATCCTTCGCGGTATAACACATAACCGTGAACTTTCCGCCTAGGATAGCCCCTGGACACTCCATGGGTAATCTAATCTATGCAAAGTCTCCAACCGGCTCGGCTAAGGCTTGTTTGGACAGTCTTGCGCGCCAAGATAAAGCTTGCGTGGTGGCTTCATCTCGTGACAAGTTCTTTAGTCACGAGTGCCGTCAGACGGTCAGCACGGGCTGTTCAGGCGTAATCTACCGGCCTCGAAATCGGAGTGGTCAAGAACAGCGAATGAGTACGGCTAAGGTCTATTCACAAACTTGACTATCATGATAGTTAAATAGTGTCATTAAAAGATTTAGCTGCTAATACTATATAGTCAAAGACTTTTATCACTATTATAGAGTTGGATAACTGCATGGCATCGTATAATCTTACTACTCTATTTAATCTTTGTCTGATATATATAAAGACTTACAAGGTTATCCTATCTTCTACGTCCTAAATATTCTTGATATTGTAGGGGGGAAGGTGGTTCAGCTACTTCAGGCGAGCTGTAGTGAGGTCGAGGGCTCCGGTAGGATAGGTAAGCAGTGGAGGGAACCGAGGTCCGAACAAGAAAGAGAAACAGATGGATGGTTGATTGAATTATCTAGGAGGCCGGCGGATCCTACATATAGATAGGCCGCGGAGGTACAGTGAGGTGACAAAAGTTTGCATAGCCCCACTAAATCCACAGTACACGCTAGTAATCAATCGCTTCCTAATTAGGCCTAGTTGAAGCTATTCTGCCAATCAAAATAACGCGTAGATAGTGGTGAAGCTTTACAAATTTCTATATAACAATGCCTCGACGCAAGGAATTGACCCCAGATATCCGGGCCAGGCTCTGTGAGCTGAAGGCAATTAGCTGGACTTATACACAAATCTGAATTTACTATCCTGAGATCCCTCTTCCAATAATTATATCTATAATTTAGTGTGAGAATACTTGAAAGAACCAAAGTCAGCTTCTTGCTCTGGTCAACCCAAAAAGATTACTCCAGAGAAGTAATGCTATCTTCTTGATCTAGTTAAAAAAGTCTAATATATCAAGATACATGAGCTCTCCGAGGCAGTACAGAGTTGCCCTTCAGTTCAAACAGTTCAATACCTATTCCATACACTTCATATACAGAAATAGAAGCAATATAAGCAGCCAGAAATTACTCCTATTAATACAGAAAAGAGGCTAAGATATGCAGAGACCCATGCTGGTTACACTGCGGAGAATTTCTATTGAGTTATATGGTCAGATAAGTACTCAGTTGACCGCGGAGCAGGAGCGTGCAGGATATAGACTTTTTAATCTCCAAGACAGCAGATTGTGGAGCAAGATGTCCATGCTGTATACTGTGGAAAGGGTGTTAAGCAGATATTCTGGGCTGCCTTTAGATTCAATTAAAGAAGTAGTCTTTTACTACTAGAGGGAGATCCAGAAGCAGCATGTGGAGAAGTTACTGCATGAGTTATTCAGGGGGTATATGAAGTATTTCTTCCAAATCTTCTGGGCCATGGGGATATCTTCATGCATGACAGAGCTTCTATACATACAGTCTATATTATACGCGATGCTTTACAGGAGATGGGAGTTGAAGTAATAGTGTGGCTGCTCTATTCTCCAGATTTGAATCCTATCAAAAATCTATGGGCTATCATGAAGGCAAAAGTCTATAAGCTTTATCCTGAGCTTGAGTAAGCGCCAGATACTAAGGATACTCTACAGAAACTCATTCAGGCATCTATAGAGGCCTGGCATGCAATTGATGAGAGAATACTGCGAAGGCTGTGTGATACAATACCTTATTGTGTGCAGGTAATCCTCCAAGCAGATGGTTGGTATACAAGTTACTGAGGTACGGATAGCTTCGGACTAGCTTAATTAGGAAGGCAGAATCTCTTTTTGTACTAGTGCTTAATGTAGATTTAGTGGGGCTATGCAAACTTTTGTCGCGCCACTGTAAGTGGTGGTGACAGGTCACCCCACTACAATATTACCCTTGTCAAGCTATGGGACGATTTTTGGGAGGAGACCAGATGGGGTTGGGGGACTCGGGGATAATCTCCTTTCGTGGAATTGGTTTAGGGGCAACGTCCTCGGGCCGGGAACGGAGCCACCCACTGTCCACTCACTGGAGACCATTCAGCTTGTCTGGCCGATTCTCAGAGGCTGATTCCTGAACAGTGCGTCTGTCGATGAACGGTCCCTGGCTATAGCGGTGGTTTTACATAACTGTACTCATCTCTCTGGATGTTAATGAGCTCCTTGAACGACTAGGACAAGCTTGCATCGCCTTGATGTTGGAGTGGCCATCTGGTTATAGCGTGGAGAGATTAAGACACGGGTTTGTGCATTGCAGAACTGATCAAGGACAAGGTAGATACATGAAATAGTAACGGTCAGACCATCGCTACAGAAGCACGAATCTAACGTAGTAGAGCCACGAAGATAACCCAGCCAAGCGCGAGAGACGGACGTCCCTCACTCCACACCAATACAGACATAGTAGTCCACCCAAAGCGAACTACAAGTATCTCCAACAGTCGGATTCCACTCGTAAAACTCATCGAGTGTAATCCCCGCATCGCTAGCGATAGTCCCACATTCATCCCCACTAACAATAAGGTGGAACGCATCACAGTCATCCACCATCCCACTCTCATACGGCGTCGGGGTTGTGATCCCGTTGCCGGAAGTCGTGGTCGGGGTCGTCGTTGTCGTCGTGGTCGTGATTGAAGTAGAAGTTACAGAAGTCGAGCTGACGACACCAACGCAGACATAATCCTCTGCCCAAAGAGAAGAGCAAGTATCGCCCACGGCTGGATTCCACGCGTAGAAGTCAGTGAGCGAGATGCTGTAGTTGGCTGCGATGCCGGCGCAGCTGTCGCCGCTGACGACAAGGTAGAAGGCGTCACAGTCACTCACCATGCCGGTTTGGATGGGCGAGGGGGTGGAGATTGAGGCTGCGGAGGAGGTTGTCGTGGTCAGGGTGGTACTGGTGGAGGTTGCGGTTGAGGTTGCGGTTGAGGTCGCGGAGTCGGTGGTGGTTGAGGCCTCGGTGGAGGTCGTGGTGGCCACGGCCGTGGAGGATGCGCTCACGGTGGGGGTGTTGTAGACATAGCTGGTTTGCACGCAGTAGTAGAGATCAGGGAGCATGGTGCAGGTGGAGCCGGAGGCCGTCACGACGGGGTTCTGCTGAAGCGTTAGTATGTAATGATTTCTCGGTGAGAGGAAGATCTGCTTCACCCAGTCTTCGAACTCCTCGGCCGTGAGGCCATACACCTCCTCGATCAACTCGCAGGTGGCATACTGGATGTACTCAATCCAGTAACTGCAGTCCTCGGTACTTCCTGGGGCGGGAGTGCCGTCGGGGGTTACGAGGTAGGCCGCAGCCTGTCCCAGGGGGAGGGCAAGGGCAGAAAGAATCCAAGCAAGGACAGTCATGGTGTGATTGGGAGTGTTCGACTGGGACGGGGAGGTGAGGAGGGGATGTCCTAGGAGCTGGATTTATCTGAAGCCGTACCTAAGACCATAGAACCTTCCAGCTCCCTCGGAAATGAGACCATTTCGGACGTGAAACCTCGGAGTCCTCGCATGAACTAGGGCGTATCTAGGAGCTTAGCGTAGGAGCTGGTTTGATATCTTCACATCGGTTCGAGATGCTAGCTTGGTGGATCTAGCAGGGACGGGAAATACCCATTGTAAGTGGGAGTCAGGCTGGGTATGTCTGAGATGACCCCATGCATGAGGCAAAAATCACTCCGTCAGCCCTGGTACCTCGTTTCCGTCGATACGCCACTAGAGTCTAGTTGCTGACTGTTTCGTGCGGTTGAGGACTCTGCATGGATTAATAGAGGAGCTTCGGAGATTACTCTCGATGGCGAGGGTTTCCATCAAGACGTTTAGCATAAGAGACATGCCTGCGTCCCTCGTCCAATCTTCCCGAGTTTCAAACCAGGCCTGCCTGCGCAGAGTGCAGTCACTCTTTCTGACCTCAACCGGTCTTGTCTTTCCTCCATCTCCTTGATTTTCCTTCTTTTCCTTGGCTGTTCACTCATTCGTTAACACCCTACCCTCATTCGTTCTTTACCACCCATGATGCGATGGACCGGCGGTTTGGCAGGTGCCCTTGTCGGGTCACTTGCCTACCATGCCATGCTAGGCCTGGCAAGCGTGGCAGACGTCGATCCAGCTGAGGTCGCCTCGTCTGTCAGTGCGTTCCTGGCAGCGCATCCCATCTCCACGCGCCAGGCTTCTCAAACATCGGACGCAGCCAGCTTGAAGGAAGCTTTGCTAGCTGGAAACTTCACCTCGCCCATCTCCCACGCAGTGAGAAGCCGATGCCCGTTGAGCTGCAGCGAGAGTGGTCTGGACTCGACTGCGTGGTCGGTTTACCACCGCGTGGATCGGCTGGATTTGTGTGACAGCCCCATGCTGCTGGACTTCAACCTGTTCAACAAGCTAGATGATCCGAGAACGCACCTCAGTATTGCGGCATGTACTGCGGATCTTAAACTGTCTTCTTCCTCGAAGCGAGAAACGACCGATATCAGCTGTTTATCTGACTCCGTCACCCGTTCTACCGACACCTCTCTTGAGCTTGCGACTTCTGGAACTACTTCTTCCACTAAGACCACAGACGTGGTTGATCTTCTGGATCAGCTCCAGTCTGCCTTTGCCCTCTCCGAGTCTGCTTGCAAAGAGGATATCCGGATTGCCTACACTGACAAGGCGGCTATTGGTGTCTATCTAGGCTCCGCACTGAGCAGCCAGGGTGTGATCTCTCCTGTGCTAAAGAAGCTGGCCACTCAAGTTCAGACCGATGGCAGCATTGCTCAGGAGACTTTTGTCCAGCTGTGCGACAGCTCCACGGCCAGATACTCGCTCGGAGTCTATGTTAGCACCACTGGAGACCTGCCCTCCGTCCAGCAAGCCCTCCAGACCTGGCACAACAGCAGCTGTCTAGCCACGAAGGACGCCACTGCAGACTGGTACTCCATCTCATATCTGGCCCCGTCTTCGCGTCAGAACTCAACGCTGGCCAGCAACTCCACCAGTCTTGCTGCACGAGAATTGTCCCGCCGCCGCGCGAACGCCGATCAACAGCTGCACCACGGCTACATGCATTCTCATCTGCACAAGGCCCGCGACGCCAGAAGATTGAGATCCCGCGACGACAGCGACGAGTGCACTACCATCCAAGTTGTCTCTGGCGATACCTGCACCACCCTAGCCGACGAGTGCGGTATTACTGCTGCCGAGTTCACCGAGTACAACTCCGACTCGGATCTCTGTTCCACGCTCCTAGCCGGCCAACACATTTGCTGCACGGACGGAGACTTGCCCGACTACGCTCCCTCCCCTGACTTGGACGGAAACTGTTATTCATACACTGTGAAGACTAACGACACCTGCTTGTACCTGGCTGCAGCGTATGACATCACTGTCGATGAGGTCGAGGCCTGGAACACCGGCAGCAACGGCACCTGGGGCTGGATGGGCTGCAGCGACCTGTTGATAGGTAGCTATATGTGTCTGAGTGAGGGATACCCGCCCATGCCGGCGAATGTCCCTAGCGCCGTCTGTGGGCCTCAGGTCAATGATACCGCTACTGCGCCACACGGAACTGATCTGAGCACTCTGAACGAGTGTCCCTTGAACGCATGCTGCGACATCTGGGGTCAATGTGGTATTACTGCGGACTTTTGCACGCCGTCAAACTCGACGACTGGAAACCCTGGCACGGCAGCTGAGGGCGAGAACGGTTGTATTTCCAACTGTGGTACGGAGATTGTCGTTAGTGATGCCCCGGCTTCAACATACTCGATCGCCTACTTCGAAGCAAGTGACCAGAACCGTTCATGCTTGACTATGTCGGTGGACCAGGTCGACACCTCCGTCTACACGCACATTCACTTTGCCTTTGCCACCATCAACACTGACATGTCTATTAGTGTGGATGGGATGGAAGACCAGCTCTTCCTGCTGTCTGACATGACCGGGGTAAAGCGTATCTTGTCGATTGGCGGATGGGACTTTTCGACCGATACAGGCACCTACATGATCTTTCGGGACGCCGTCACCTCGACGAACCGAGCCACACTTGTTTCCAACATTGTCGACTTTCTCGATGAATATGACCTTGACGGCGTGGATTTCGACTGGGAGTACCCTGATGAGCCTGATATACCGGGTATCCCTGCAGGTACCACTGCAGACAGCACCAACTACTACCTAACTCTGGTTGCCATGAAGGAGGCTCTCTCGTCCGAGAAGACGGTATCTGTGACCGCCCCGGCCTCATTCTGGTACCTGGAGTGCTTCCCGATTGAGGCTATTGGCTCCATCGTGGACTACATCGTTTACATGACGTACGACCTCCACGGACAATGGGACTACGGCAATGCCTATGCGGATAGCGGCTGTGATGATGGAAACTGCCTCCGTTCGCACGTCAACATCACCGAGACGCTCAGCTCCCTGTCCATGATCACCAAGGCGGGTGTCTCGTCAAATAAGGTGGCCGTCGGAGTGGCCAGTTACGCACGATCCTTCGAGATGACCGAGGCCGGCTGCTGGACCTCCATGTGCACCTATACCGGGCCCGACTCGGGTGCCTGGCCAGGCCCTTGCACGGACACGGCTGGGTACATCGCGAACTACGAGCTCGAGCTGGTGATTGCGGAGAACCCTACCGCGGAACTTTACTGGGACAAGGACTCGTACAGCAACATCCTCGTCTTCAACGAGACACAGTGGGCCGGGTACATGAACGACACCAACAAGGCGGTCCGCATTGCACTGTACGAGTCCCTGGCCTTCCTTGGTTCAGCGGACTGGGCCGTTGACCTGCAGTCCGAGGACGGCAACGAGGACAACGACGGCTCGGGCGTCATCTACATCGACCCGACTGTCTTCAGCGAGCCCAGCCCGACGGTGGCCGGTTACCCTCCCTTCACGATGGTGTGGCCCACCTCGACGCTTGCCACTCCGATCGTCGTCAACTTCCCCCCATACCCGTGGGTCGATATTGAGGGAGGTACCCCGACCACCAGCTGGGTGGCAGTGCCGTCAACGACAGTCTCCCAGATCAGCTTCTTCCAGTGGGAGGGCCCTGCCTCGGGCGTCCCCACCACCACGTTCAGCCTGACCAGCAGCTTCAGTCCCTTGCCTGTGACCATCCTCGTTTCCGGTGACACGCTCCCCACAGTTCTATACCCGCCGCCCATTGAAGCACCTTACACGCCGGCGGTAGGCTTGATTGATGGCTCCTCCTACACAGTCCTAAGCGGCACCATTACGCTGAACGGCCAGGGGGGCACCTCTCTCATCACCGACCTCCCCGACCCAACCACCACCACGCAAACAGTCACCGAGACCGTCTACCCAGAGGGCGACACCACCACCACCACCACCGTAATCGTCGTCATCCTGCCCACGACCCCAGCAGTCATAACCGAGAACACCATGACCAGCACGACCTCGGCCTCCGGCAACGTCACCTTCACCTGGAGCGAGCAGCAGATCGACAGCCTGGCCACCATCTCCACCACCACAACGATCACAACCACAACCACCCACGACTCCTCCTCAACCATCATCATCCTCCCTATCAATACCGGCGGGTTCTACTGGTCACCCGTCCCATTGCCCGACATCCCCCTGCCCACCATCAACCTGCCGGAGCTCCCCCCGATCCCGACCCTCGAGTGCTTCACCCTCTTCGGCATCTTCACAATCGACTGCCCGCCTAACGAGGACAAATCAAAAAAGACAACCCACTACACCAGCGCAAAGGAATCCCCCACCTGCTCCCCGAGCACGGCAGCCTCCTGCGGCAAACTCTGCACGACAAACTGCGATGCCTCCTCCACGTCCACCGACGAGTCAACAACGACCACAACAACCTGTACCTCTGAAAAAACCGTAACAGACTACTGGGTTTCCTGCGCCGAGTCCTCGTGCTCAACTACCTCCTCCATGACCGTCACCGGATGCTCCGTCACAGCCACGACAACAACAACAGGCGTCTACTGCGCCGCCACCCCCGCAGCCGTCTGGTCAACAGATGACCAAGGCGAGAACGGAGCGGAGTACATGACGACCACGACAACGAGCGTCCCCGAGGAAGTCGTCGCATCCGGAACAACCTACCTCGTCGGCGCCGGCGGCGCCATAACCCTCGGCGACGGTGATGTGATCACCGTGCCTACGGATCCCGGCGCGACAACGGTCATGACCATCGACGGGGAGACGGTCACCGTTAACCCAGCGGTGGAAATGACCGTCACGGTTGTGTCGATTGATTCAACGGACACCACGTCGACGACAGAGTCTACGGCTACAAACCCCTTCTCTGTCTCGACGACGAAGAAGTCGACTACGACGACCACGTCAGAGACTTATACCGAGACGACAACAACAAAGGCAACCACTACATCGACAGAGACGACTACTACCGCAACGACAACTACTGCCGCAACGACAACTACTGCCGCAACGACAACTACTGCCGCAACGACGACAACCTCGAGCGTCAGCTCCGAGTGTGTAGGCGGGGACTTTTCCACGTGTATCACGGAGTTGGAGGGCCGGTGCTCAGGCGAGTGTGCCACTTGGCCGTTTACGGTGCGGAACGAGTGTATCACGCAATGTATCAACACGGCCTTTGGAACGTGCTATGATAACTGTTGAAGGGAGGATAGGTAGAATGTCAAGTGTGTTTAGGGCAATGTACCGAGTGTTTTTCTATGCCAAGTATAAGTACAATACATTTGAGGTATACCTTATTGCCGTTTGGTATATATGGTGTAGTAAAGGGTGTCCGTGGAATTATAGTCACCCTCTGATTCCTGTGCTCTTGAAGCCAGAATACGTCCGGGCCAAAGTTGTCTACCCGTCCTAATCACTTGCTCGGAAGCTCCTAGGTGGACTGGACGCGACATCTTCATTATCACCCAGAAATGCTAGTAAGCGTGGCCAAGACTTGCCCGGTATCAACCCGGGGTTATCCTACAGGACAGTCGGGATGGCGGTGAGAGAAAATGTAATTTGCTTGATGGGGGGATGCGAGCTTAGTTCTACCTGGGGAAGTATGTGACTGTTTACAAGACAGGTACGGATCTGAATGGACCGGCCCAGTATGGCAACTTCTACCAAGCTTGCTGGCTGTAAACAACCTTTGCAGGAATACAATGCGTGCATTGCTCGCCACACACGGACGAGGGTATTTATAACCCGCAGACCAAACGACGACTCAATTTCCAGGACCTCCTTCTCCAACGAAAAGGAGAACACCCCCGAAAGTTGAACCAACATGGAGAAGCCTGATCCTGCACTCCTGCTCGCGCGCCTTGGGACTTGAAATTCCAAGGAATTTATCGGGGTATTATCTGGAAAGAGTAAATGCTGGATGCACGGCGCACATTCAGCAAAGCCCATGCCAGCCTTGGAGCTTGGTGATATTCCACAGCAAACACTGCAACAGCAAATAGCCATACTTGCAATGTCATGCTTTCCACAAATGTCTATCACGGGGCGCAGGAGACCAGATGATCGAGGACTAATCGGCCACTAATCGGGCAGACGGAAATTCCACGAGAATGAGATTGATAGTGATGATGATGGTGGCAACAACAGCCGGCGGAGTCATGGATGCGGCATTTTTGCCATTGGACATACTTGTCGAAGACACTTTCTTATTGTTATCCGGGCAATCCAATTGCAGTCCACAACACGCGAGATCAGCATGACTAGCAGGGAAATGGGGGCGAAAACAAGGGCGCAGGACGGGCGACAGTTGAAAATGGATGGAAGGTGGGGCATGCATCAGGTGTAACGCGCAATCAGCCTTGGTTGGAGCCTGTTGGAGGTTTGGAGGGTCAGACTCTTTCTTAGAGAAAGTAAGTCAGAGGTAGATACTGTATAAGGCTAATAGGCAACATGAGGACTCAAACGAATAAACGCTCTGGCAGTAGCAGCTGGATGAATGAAGGATATGAATTATTTTGTCAGATAAAATGGAAGAAGAGAGCAAAAAGTTCAGCTAACGAGCCGGTCCAAGCTGACGGGGGCAGAGAATCTGGAAGCCGTGGTGATGAACGGGAAAAAGAGCGCTGCCGCAATTTCCAACCAAAAAAAAAGGGGGCGCAGGGGGGCAAAGGGGGCGGGTGTCTTTGGAGTAGGTGAGGCGACGGGTCGCGATCGGTTGAGTGCAGAATATTGGAGGGGGGATTGAGGAAAAAGAAGGAATTGGGAGGAAAGAGGGCCAGAACAGCGAGGACGGTTCTTATATACTCGGAGGAGCCGGCGGGCAGTGATGACAATACGGCGTATCGGGAGGCTAACCCGAAAGCGGCAACACTAACTCGAAGCGGGAATTCACAGGTCCTCGCTTTCCATTGCACATCTCACGAAGTAGGAGTCACTCCCCTTTCTTGTTACGAGAATTCATTAGTTCAGACTCCAGAATGTCCGTGTCAAAAGAACACGCTGATTCTCCGACCATGACAGCCGAGCGGATGTGTTATCTAATATCTAGCCATTCTTAATTAATTAACTTATTGATTATTGACTGACTTTTGGCCATGGTAGCGAGAACGCTAAGCTTTTTAGCCCCCAATCCTCACGACCCACGGTTCAATCGTCCTTGACACGAAGATGTTGAGAACAGATTCATCATTCCAGGCAGAAACAGCTTGTAAATGTTTAGATATCTCTGTCACAGATATCTGTCTATCCTTGGCCCTGAGTCATAAGGTAGACTCAATGCACGCCGAGAAACATCACCCAGTCCAGACTTAACCAATAATGCCAGATGCTGCGGGCGACTCGGCGAGAAGGAATGCTTGGCACTGCGCTTAGAGCCGCACTAAAACCCCGACTAATACAACACTAACGAGTCATTTCAAAGAGCCAAGGCAGCCTATATCGATTTAGGCTAGATCTTGCTTGAAGTGTTGGCTTTGTGGAATCTCTGATTGGTCATGTTTTGTTTTATCACCGTTGGCTTTCGAACTAATCTCCGGAATAATCTCGCTTTGCAGCTATTTCATCTATTTTCCACCCATGATTCTCTAGGCGAGGACCTAGGTCAACAGACGAGAGAGCCTAAGGGTCCTAGAGGGTAACTGAAGCTAGAGTTACATCGGGGATATAAGGGCGTTCAGTCCCCCCCTCCCCCTGAGACATCCGTCTTCTCAATAAAATCTCCGAGTCTCACCAAATCAAACAAACAAAACCATACCACACAAAATGCTTTCCTCAATCCTCCTCCCCATGGGCCTGGGCCTAGCCCTAGCAACCCTAACCCACGCCGATGATGCCTCAACAACAACAGCCCCCTACTTCGGCGCCTCCTGGTCCTCCGGCGACGCCGAGCTCACAATCCCCTCCTACACCGGAACCGCAGCCTCCGTTGTCTCGGTCAACGCGCAAGAAACCACATACGCGATTAACTGCCGCGACGGGATCGCCACAGAGTCATGCTCGATAAAAGACGACTGGACAATGGTGCAGGGGATTTCGACGTTCAGTATCTCCGGAGTTTATACGGCGTTTGATTGGGTTCCGCCCATGACGGTTACGCTTTCTGAGGCCTGCACGTTCACCAATTATAGCATCTCGGCGAGTTGTGAGTATAGTATGAGTTATTCGGGGTCCTCGGATGGGAGTCAGAGTAGTACGAGTGCGAGTACCTCGGATACCTTCCCGACCGACAGTGTGACTATGTATGGGTTGGAGGTTACGGGGGGATTGGATAAGTTTGACGAGCCGGCGGCTACGGAGACACCCGGTGCTGCTGCTGGCGGTGTTTGGGGGGCCGCTAGGGCGTTGGTTACGGCTGCCCCGGTGGCTGTGGTGGGGGTTGTTGCTATGCTTTAAGATGGCATTGGTTATAACTATATGAAGTTGGGCTTAAAAAATCAGCTTCGAGTTTAAGAGTGGCCATATCAGAAGAAAAACTGATTCCTGTCCCCGGTTTACATAGTGCACGGTGTGAATATCCAAATATAATTCCTCATCCAACCATCAAATTAAAAACCCCACTTCCATCCTTGGCCTCGCAGTCCCATTTCACACCTTCATACTCCTCCCTCACCAATACCCTCACATTAAACGGATCCTTAAGCGGTCTCATAATCGATGAAATAGCCTTCGAATTCGTCTTCGGCTCCCTCCACACCCCACCACCATCAACAGGAACCAGCTCAAGCCGCAAGATGATCATAGCCACTATGCTCAGAATCTCTGAACTGGCAAAGTGACGACCGGGACAGATGACAGGGGAAACGCCGAATGTCATGAACCCGCCTGTTCGACGCAGATTGTTATTATTATTATCATTATTGTTTTTCTTGTCGTCGTCGTCTGTCTTCATGAACCGTCGCGGATTGAACTTGTCTGCGTTGGGACCCCAGACTTCTGAGTGCCGACTCATCGATGATCCTGGCATGCTAAGCATGGCCCCCTTTTTAAGAAGGTATTTATCTGCTAGTACGACGTCCTCCGTGACGATGCGCGTAGGCGAGGCCATGCCCCGCGAGCGCAGAATCTCCTGGTATGTCGAGACAAGGAGTGGACAAGTATCGCGTAGCGCGGGGATACTAACCACATGCACGCCATCCGTAGTGACGCGGAGAGCGTTCAGCCTGACCTCTTGACGGATCTCCTGCAGCAGGTCAGGGCTGGAGTAGAGTTCGTAGAGGATCCGGAAGACAGCGGGGACAGTGTTAGAGAGTAAGCCGATAGCCATAGAAACCTCCAAACGTGCGATATCCTCGGTTGAGATACCGGCGTCGTGCATGGTTTTCCACCGCGCTTTGGTCAATTCCGAGCCTTGCTGCTGGCCGTTTTGGTTGTAGTACTTGATTAGTGCGACCAGGGCGGTCTCACGGCCTTTCCATGCTGTGCGGGCTATAAGGCTAGGGAGGAAACCCGCTAGGAGGGGGCTAATGTTGGATTCGAATGCCCTGAAGAAATCTATTAGTAGTGTTTCTGCATATAACTATAACCGGGTAATGCTTACCAAAACGCATCCTCAATCTTCTGATCCTTATACGGATTCAACGGGCCATACGAAGCATCCGTGCTCGCTGCCGTAATCGCATGTCTACACCACGCATACAGATCAACCGTGTCCCCCATCGCAAGCTCATCAACAAGTGGACCCAACAGACGCACCATCCGCTCATTCATGCGATCAAGCGGCTTCCCTGTTAGTGTCGGAAGCATCGCGTGGATGACTGCCTGGCTAATACCCTGCCCTCCAGCCTGCTTCTCGCGCAAAAGCTCGAGCCCCGGGCCGTGAATCCCTGCCAAACGATCCGCGGAGGATGTTAAGAAGGGGTCAAACGAGATGGTTTTGCTGTTGCGTTGGACGGCCTGGAGGAGGGTCGGGGATGAGATTAGGTAGATTTTGGTGAGGATTAGATCTATGGAGAGGATTGGGTGGGAGGGGTGTTTTTGACTTTCCGTGTTGGTTAGCGATATAATTACATTATCTAGCGACGAGAGGGGGTGGGGGAAAGCATACTTTACTATACTAAAGTATCCCGTGCCGTGCTGTAGCAGGCCTAGTAGGTGGCCGAAGAAGGGGATTCTGCTGCCCACCGAGGGAGGCTCGCGGGGATCACGTCCATATTGTCGACTTAGGAGGAACCCCAGGGCTGCTACTGCGCCGAGCGCAACCACTTGGTATAGATCTAACATGAGACGGGTTTTATGGTGGCGTGCGAGAGGAGGAAGATTTGGAAGGAGAAAAAGGAGAAAGGACTCGGAGGGGATAACTCGACTGAAATAACAATCTTTGGGGGCGGCCGCAGGCCAAAATCTGTATATGATCGTCCAATGTCAGCTTGCAGTGTGGCTTTTCATTCTATTTTCTATTTTCTACATGAATACCGGCGCAGTCACGTGCGTTGGTGTTACTTGAGATACGCCCGTGACAGAGCCTACGTCCTGTCAGGGGCTATTGGTTTGCAATCAAAACAAGCCCATGATTCGTCTGTTATACGAAAAGTTGTTTCCTCATCACCAATCCGAGTCAGAGTCAGACGAAGAAACTCTACTTTGCTCGTCCATTCTCTCATTGCACAATCTGTCTGCACCTTGATTCTGCTCCCTTGGAATCCACTTATATTCCACGCATCCCACTTCTTGTAAATCATCATCCAGATGAGAAGCCTCCTCAAGAAGATCTCGATTCGCAACCTCATCGCCTGCAGAATTGATCCATCCATTCCTAGTCCATTTGTAAATCCAGGTGGTCATGCAATCAACTGCGTATCTAGAGTCTGAATAGATCTGGACGTCTAGCCTAGGACTTGTCTCTAGGTTTTCACGTTTTGCCAGAGCTTGCTCAAGCGCGATGATGATGCCTGTAATTTCGGCGCGCTGATTGGTGGGTGGGGGAGACTGGGGTAACAATCTGGACCAAGAATCGTTTCTTCCATATTTTAGGCTGAAAACAGCTGCGGCGGCACCTATTGCTCCTGGTTTTCCGTTGCCTCTACAGCCACCATCTGTGTATATTCTCATCGTGTAAACCATGTTGGCATAGGCCGTGATATGCGATAGTATGGGTATATTCTAGAAAGATATTGTGAATATTTCCCTCACATTTCATATTTGGCACTACTCACCTCCGCCGTAAGTGACTTGTTAATGTAGCACCGGAAGGTTGAAGGTGGGTTGAACCTCTGATCGAAAATGAGGGGTTGATCACCTGACAGGATAATCCATCGGTCTCACATGACACGTAGAACACATAAACAAGACCTATTTGCAGAGGCCTTGGTATCATTAGATAGCTACAAGAAGGTGTATGGACCGCGGCGCTAGAGGTGAATACTGAATTGAAATCGAACTGAGGTCGAATCCAACTAACTACTGGTTATCTAGGAGACTTTTATGTTCGGGGAGACGCTCGATCGTTTCCCGATTAGGAAGGAGACGCCGGGAACGTTTGAGGCCGGAAATAATGTAATAAGACCGAATAAAGCCGATGGAATTGCTAGAAGAGTGCTAGATCGTCAGTATACGGAGTTATGATATCCCGTACGGTTGACAAGGTGATTATATTGAAATACTCAGGCTAGCTGGTCGGGTGCTCTTACTATGTCCTAGTGTTTGATGAAATGCATTCTGATTGACCCCAGCAGGGTTGTACGGAGTTTGAATCTGTCCATTATCCAAGCCATATCAATAATCAGAAGAACCATTGCACTTTTGTCTATCATACTCTATGCTTCATCTGGCCGTTCACGGTATGTTTTCCAATCCAGATCCAAGATCCAATTGTGTTTCGAGTATAAATGTTGAGATGCTATGGAAGTCCCTAGGCTAGTGGTCGGGACCATCGGTCAACGCGGACATTACTCGATCGATCAACGAAAATGCTTTCGAATGGCAGACGTTCTTGTCCTTCGCCAGGAGCCAGATATCCCTGCACGAGTGCAAAGCTTCTCGAAGCGTCACGCGGGCGTGAGCGGCGCAGCAGCCAGGTGGGTCTAAAAGCGCATCTCCTTGGAGAAGGTAGGAAGACAGGGTAAGTGCAGCAGAGAGAAAGTCCGGCTAGAAAAGTCGGGCAAACGATCTTGTTAGAGCAGGGTTCTCGTTCCGCACTTCCCATAGATCCCGTTGGTGAACGAGAATGGCGAGCGCGCAGTCCAAGGACGTCCAGTAGGAAACTGGATACTGAAACACAGCAAGCTCATCCCGTGCAAAACTGCGATGAGCAGAAAGTAATAATCCGCGGAAGAGGATGTCAAACATGATTGCCTCAAGGTCCTCCGAGCACAATGCATTCCGGGTGCTATCCCCGGGGATGGTTTGTCTTAGGAGTCCGGCTGCTCGTTTCAATAGGTCTTTGGCGTCGGTAGTGACACGGACAGCAACGTCATAAGCGTCTGCTTGGTCAGGATTGTGACTCAACTCGACCAGCCTAGATGCGACAGGGAATGCATCGGCCAATAGGACGTGGAATGTAGACTCTGTCCGATGTAGCTCATCCAACGTAACCGGCATTTCGGTGGTGAGACTACGGATATCGTTGAATTTGATATTGACCGGCGCTGAGACTGTAAGCATTCGGGAGATGAAAAGAGCGGCATTCCTATTAACAAATATTGACGCAGATCGAGATAGTTTACTGTCATCCAGAGAACCCGTCGAATCTGCCTTTCAACCGTTTCGGGCTCATCATAGGGCGTGGGTGAGTGTAGGCCCATTGTAATAGAAAGGCGCGTGATCAAACCTGTCAAACACCAAGCAGAATCCATCGAATCGCAGGACATGTGCGACGTCTGCTTGGCGACGACTATCATACACAGAGTGCGTATAGTATGGAGGCTCGGGTAGACCATGAACGAAGTCCGGTGAAGAAACCCTCGAGATGCCTCAACAAGCTGAGTGGAAGTCACGTTCATAGTTTCATCAGCGTCGTTAGTAACTGCATTGGACACCTCACAGCCAAGGTAGAGAAGAGCAGCAAACATGGCCAGCCAACTATCCTCAGCCTCTAACGGCTGTTGCCAGAAGCGAGAAACCTCGTCTTCAAATGTTGGAATGTGGAGAAAGTGGTGCGTCTTCTCGATTGTCTCCAGGTATCGATGCATAAGTATATCGGCCACTCCACGGGACGGTAAATAGGTCAGCAAAACGGTTCTCGGTTGGGAACTCTGCTGTCCAAATGGGTAATCGACTATAGGGCGAGGCTGTTCTGGGGGCACTAGATGATCGTAGTGGGCGGCTGCCACACCATTAACTCTCAGCGATTCTTCGACCTGAAATTGTGAGAACCGTCCAA
Source organism: Aspergillus cavernicola (assembly GCA_027569065.1). Classification (NCBI taxonomy): domain Eukaryota; kingdom Fungi; phylum Ascomycota; class Eurotiomycetes; order Eurotiales; family Aspergillaceae; genus Aspergillus; species Aspergillus cavernicola. The sequence goes on from JAPDEK010000044.1 coordinate 160,052, forward strand.
TACGTATCTACGGCTTTGGAATACCTCTTTAACCAGCCGTATCCAGTGTACGTCCGATCGGAATTTCCCTCGCCATTCGGCCACTCGAGCTGCGGCACTGAACGGAGGTCCCAAATATTGCTTTGGAGTCGAACCGTCCGGTTGGGTATAGCTACACGCCGCTTTCCCCCTTTTGCAACGAGCGCAGGGATGGTTTCGATCGCACCGGACTTTCAACTGACGACACCGTGCACAGGATATTGGGAGGCGGTTCCGCTTCTGGGGCGTACAGCGCGTGCATTAGGCTGCGAGGGTAGTTGGAGTGGTAAACCGAACCGTGGATCCTGTCTCGAGGGAGGCTATATCAATCTAATCAAAAGGTGTGTTAGTATGGGGGATCGACTATGCATGCATAGACGTACTCCGTCTAGAACCACCCCCTCCGTTGCAGAGCCGCTGGTTGCCTCAATAGGCTCAGTATCTCCGATAGGTAACGGATCCGTATTACTGTTCTCCGACACGGCAGCATCAGACGAGAAGATGCAGTATATGTCGGCTTTGACACATCTTGTGCAGGTCGGTCTCCGGGTGTCGCACCTAACTTTCAAATTCCGACAACGCTGGCATACACGGACCTGACGCCGGGGTTTTGAGAGATGAGCCATACCAGGTGTAGGTCTTGATGAAGAAAAGCATTGTAAGATGGAAAAGAGAACTGGATGGGGGATGGAAGAAGTCAACCAAGTTGATCGGCCGATCGGTTCGGGCTTTATCTCCGATCCGACTCTACATCGTACCTGACAGTTGACCTGTTCCTTCCTCTCAATGAGCAGCCCATGACGTTCCTGATGGTGGGAAGAACACATCTTCTCTCTGCTGGCACACACATCCCTCCTCTCCCTTCGTGCTTTTCGAACAATTCCTTGACCACCACCACCACCATCAACAACACAGCAACTTCGTCTTGAACATGGAGAAAAATCTCCAGGATTCCGAACAGCAGGATTTGAGCTCGGCGCAACCTTCTCCACCCCCAACATTCCCCGATGGAGGACTCAGGGCGTGGTCCGTTGTGCTGGGCTCTTCGATCGTTCTGTCATGCGCCTTTGGATATCTGGCATCCTTCGGGTAGCTTGCTCCCTTCCCAACCGTTGGTGTTCAAGGGCTGATGAAATGGGTCAGGGTATACGAGAACTATTACAGCAGACACCAACTCGCCCACATGTCGCCTTCCAACATTGCCTGGATTGGCTCCGTCCAGATTTTCTTCCAGTATGCAACCAGTGTGATATCGGGTAGTCTGTTTGATCTATACGGGGCCAAGGTAAATGCTTCGATGCGCTGAAGCTTGAGGAGGAAGCTCATCTCAACCAGGTTCCCCTAGTGCCTGGAACGCTCGCATTCGTTTTGTCGATCATGATAACCAGTGTTTGCAAGGAGTATTACCAGTTCCTCCTCGGACAGGGCGTCCTTGGTGGACTAGGTTCAGGCTTCCTCTTCACTCCTGCCGTATCCGCTATCAGTCACCATTTCTTCCACCGTCGAGGGCTTGCCATCGGGGTCTGCACTGCCGGCTCGTCCATTGGCGGCCTACTCTTCCCGATAGTTCTCAAACAGGCCCTATACAGTCAAAGGTTAGGTTTCGGGTGGGGGGTTCGTATAGTTGGATTTGCAATACTAGGTTTTATGGCAGTAGCTTGTGTCCTGGTCAAGGAACGGCTCCCACCACGACGAGGCAAACTTTTCCTTCTCCGGGCCTTTGTCGAACCAGCATATACCACACTTATCGCGGCAATCTTCTTCAGCTTCTGGGGGCTATGGATTCCATACTTCTTCATCGTTTCCTTCGCGATTGAGAAAGCCCACATGGACAGTGATCTAGCATTTTACACTCTGTCCATCATCAATGCTGGGTCATTCTTTGGAAGAATCATCCCAGGCTTCCTCGCGGATAAATTCGGACGACTCAACATGCTCGTTTGCGTCTACGCTACAAATAGCATCCTCCTCTTGTGCTGGGCCCGAGTCACAACATCTGCGGGAGTTCTCGTGTGGGTTACCTTCTTTGGCTTCACCTCTGGCGCCATCATCTCCTTGTACCCGGCGTCCGTGGCCCAAGTGACCCCAACGCCTCAAGAAATAGGGACGTACATGGGTCAAGCCAGCAGCGTTGTTTCGCTCGCAGGATTGACAGGGGCCCCTATTGCTGGGGCACTGATTCGAAATTATGGATACAACGAGGCGGCGATATTCGCCGGTGTGTCCATGGTCGCTTGTACCGGTTTATCTGCGGTTGCGAGAATACTTTACTCCAGGAAGCGTATTTGTTAGATAGGCTTGCATGAGGGAAACAAATGGTTCCAGGTGAACGGCGATAGCCCCACCCATAGTTCAAGGAAAAGCATGGGGTGAGAATCTTGCCCTAGTTTTTCAGCCAGCGTCTTGGCATGTGGTCAGAGACGGCACCTTTGTTACTGCACCATGTATAGATTATCTCAAATCAAGTTGATCAGTAAATTTAAGCACGGTTGGGACTGTTTTTGACCCGATGGATTAGGCTTTTCCCTCCGTAAATGGCACGGTCTACATTGTATAGGTCTCACAAAGGATAATTCCACTACACTTGTCTCTAAGATTAGGATGATGACGATCCATTTAGGAGGAGGTGGGGTGTAAATATCATTAAGAGTAGAGTAGAGTAGAGTATATTCTAACCATCTATCGCCGATTCAACCATAGTCCATAGTCCATAGTCCAAGCATAATGCATCATATGAACCCAGCAATATCTATAAAGCAGGCACACCAACCTCCTTATTCCCATCTGCACCGCCATCCTTCACGCTCTTCCACTCAAAAAACAACGCCACCACGAATGCACCGCAGAAGAGAGCCAGACTCAATCTATACGTATCTATCAGGCCATCCAAGAATGCTAGAATGACATTCCGTAGCTGGTCCAGCTGATCCAGGTCTGACAGAACACCTCTCATCTCGGTAGCACCGGCTTCAACGATCCTAGCTGGGTCAACGGAGGGTGCGTACTCTTTGATTCCGTTGATGAGGCCGTTCTGGAAGAGCGATTGGGCTACAGCGATGAATAAAGCACCTCCAAGGGTTTGGAAGAACATAACTGCGGCTGTTCCCTGCGGGATATCTTCTGCTTTTAGGGAGGTTTGGACGGCTGTCATGGGTACTTGGAAGCCTGCGCCGACGCCGGCGCCGAGAACGATTTGGTAGCCGATCCATTTGCTGTTGGAGATGTCGATTGAGTAGAGTGTTAAGAGGCCTGCGCCGATAGCTGCGAGGGCGGTGCTGGCGATGAGGAAGGGGGTGTAGTATCCGAACACGGTGACGAGGATGCCGATTAAGACGGAGGAGACGACTGTGGCTAGCATGAGGGGGAGGAGTTGGATTCCAGATTTCATGGCTGAAGCGCCGCGGACGCTTTGGAAGAAGATGGGGAGGTAGTAGACGAGAACGAAGAATGAGCCGCCGAAGAGGAGAGCGTAGCCTGTTGATGCAATGACAGCGCGCTGCTTCATGATGCGGGGTGGCAGGGTGGCGCGGTCGCCGATTTTGATTTGGGAGATGATGGTGAGGATGGTGAGGAGGCCGAAGCCGACGAAGAGACCGATGATGCGGGAGCTTTTCCAGGCGTATTTGTTTCCGCCCCATTGCAGGGCGAGGAGGAGGCAGATGATGCTGGGGATGAGGAGGGAGGCGCCGATGAAGTCGAGTTGCTTGATGCGTTCGAGGATCGGGGTTCCTTTGAATTCTTTTTGTTCTGGGAGTTGGAGGATGAAGGCGACGATGACCATGGACACACCTCCGATTGGGAGACTGAGAGTGTTAGTGAGGATTTCTATATACGTGTATGGGGAATGGGCGTACTTGATGTAGAAACACCACCGCCAGCTGACTGAATCGGTAAAGGCGCCTCCCAGCAATGGTCCGGCAATGGAGGCAATTCCCCAGACCATGCCAAACATACCGAAAACAAGGGGACGTTTGGCCAACGGGACTGCTGTTGTGTTAGAGAGACTTTTAAGATAGAGGGCAGAGGCAACCCACCACACAAGGCGATGATGACCATGGCACCGGAGAAGATACCCGCAACACCGATTCCAGCAACAGCACGTCCGACAATGAGCACTGTGCTTGAGGGGGCAACTGCGCAGATCAAGGAGCCCACTTCAAATACGAAGACCGCGAACAGGAAAGCCCATTTAGCCTAGACAATGTTAGACCCTCTCATTGAGCATCGGAACCCATAAACGTACGCTAAAGATTTTGTAGAGTCGACCGTATGACGGCTGGAGGGCCGTAGAGGTCAGGAAATAAGCACTTCCATACCACGCAATATCTTCAATGCTCTTGAACTGATTCGTGATCTCAGGAATGGCAACGGAGATAATTGTCTGGTCCAAAGCGACGAGGAAGACCGAAAGATAGAGGCCTAGGATAATGACTACCACTCGAGCAAACGGGGGATACTCGGTCTCAGGAGCCGCAGCGACCTCCTCCTTTGGGTTCTTTTCGCTGTCGATATTGCTAATCGTAGACATGTTTGACGGCTCCATGGTTGAAGAACTTCCAATGCTCTGAAGGTCAGGATTCGAAGCACCTCGACGACTTTTAAAACAAGCAGAGTCTGCTTTCAGCTGTCGGAATCGGCCAACGGTCTTTACGAGCCCGGAATCCATTGACTCATTATTGGCTTCGAGCCAAGCTCCTGCGAATTTGGAACCAAGGCTCGTCAGTGGTGGGAGTCCTATTAGCGCCTCGGGTTAATTTGGTCACAGGCGGAGGAATACGAGGTGCTCAGCCCGTGTCGCCGTTGCTCGCCGGGATGTGGTGGACGACATTTCGAGCTACAGATACGAGATCACGTATCGGCTCTCTTAGCACCGATGGCCGACTGCGAAATCTGGCACTTGACGTTGAAATTGACTGCATTATTAATCCAACATTATAAATCATCACAGTCCCTCCACGCCACGATGGCTTCACGCTTGTCCAGAATAGGAAACTCGGTCATTATGCCCGTGGTTCAACAACAATGTTCCTCGTACTACTAATGTTGCCCAGCAAATAATCCTGCATGATTGCTGTCGAATGGACCACTTCATTATGCGAGATGACGATTTCCATGAATCTGACCATCTCGGCCGCTGCTCACCGTCAGTCCATCGCTCCTTGCATTTAGGGTCTCCTCGACTCACCGGTTATTTTAGTAGCCAAGACGTCCCCCTCATCCCGTCCGTTGAGTCGCGTGTACTTCAACGTCATCTCGACTCGTGGCCGTCGTGCGGTCTCGTACAGACTCAACCGGCTAGGGATGTCCTCCAAAGCCGTACCCAACGGTAGGAGGATCGCGAGTGAGACGGCATCCTCAATTGCCATTGCGCCTCCTTGGCCCAGGACTATACCATTAGCCGACGCTTCCTCTTAAGACAGAATAGGACGTACATGGTTGGAATGGATGTGCGCTGTCTCCGATCAGTGCAGCCCGCCCAGTCACCCAGCGCGGTAGGGCTTCCATATCGAACAACTGCCAAACTTTGAGGTCATCATCGGCACGCTCAATAAACTCACGAACGGCCGGAGAGAATTCTGCGAAGCTATTGACCAATGCGTTCTTGTTCCCAGATGATTCCCAGCCTGGAATAATGGAACAATGTCGTTAGCCACCGAACTCAACCCCAGGAAGAATTCACTACCTTGTCCTAGCTCCCCAGCGTCCGCAGTTGGGATAAAGGCACAGAGGTTCAAGATCTCGTTGTCAGAGCAAGGGTACACAACAAGTCGTGATTTCGGTGCAGCCCATTCAATAAACACACCCGGTTGGACTACATCTTTTGTGACAGCCAGCTGCCGGAGGTCACTTGCTGGAAGTAACCAGCGGAAACAGGATTTGTCCGAGGGTGTGGGAGGGGACGCTTCGGGTGCGATCTGATTTCGTACGATTGACTGTTTTCATTAGCTATTGTCCAGATTTGATCATTTGACGTTGTCTTACATTGAGACCATCTGCGCCGATTAGTAGATCGCCTTTGAAGATCCGTCCATCGTCCAACGTCACTGACGGACGGTTGGTAGATATATCAATATCGACAATCTTGCACCCGGTATGGATTTCCGCTGTCTGTCGAGCCCGGTCCTTCAACGCATTATGCAGATCGGCTCTATGGACTAAATAATATTCCTATCGCAGTGTAAGTCGCTTTCTTCATCAGGATGGGGAGAACCAACAGCCTGCCACGACTGCCGCACGCCGCTAAAGTCCTTGAAGTACTTCAGGTTTCCCTGATTGTCATTGTAATCCATCTAAACGGTCAGCTCTCGATTCCTGAATAACATTACAGTCTGTCACTCACCCTCTCCAGGACAGTTCCTCCGAACTGCCGCGGGTCGATATCCAACCACTCGAGCACGGCTGTACAGTTTGGAGCGAGGTTAATTGCAGCACCAGTCTCTCTATTGAACTTGGATTTTTCCAAGACCTGCTCAGTCAGTATGCAATCGTCGAGTGCACTGTTGGAGACACACCACAACCCGATGGCCCTGTTTCCCCAGTGCGATGGCTGCCGTGAGGCCAGATATACCAGCGCCAACGACGACGATACTAAGCGGCTGTGATGCTTGCATTTTCGGTTGTCAAATAGATACTGTGGTAATTGAGCTTAATATTCTACAGACATACCCCAAGGGAGATGTCCAGTATTTATCTATGCTCGGCTTCGGAGGTCGGCCGCGGACGTATATGTCCGAGCATTGAATGCCCCATTGCCCATTATAAGAGTCACCTATTATGCCCTATCCTGTTAGAGCCGGCTGATCGACTGATTAGGCATCCCACAAGAGCACCGATCTACACAAAGGATCCATAAGCATCACCCGGGGTAAGACTTAAAGTCTTCGGCCACAGCCACCGGAACTTTCGGGGCTGCCGAGAATGATCCCTCAGTAACTGTACTCGCCAGAAATCACTGTTAAGTTTTCCTTAAGAGATGAGCTATATAATCAATTGCATCGCGCCACTTCGGATTTTGCTTTCAGCTGGGATCGAGGTAAGACATGGAAGGTTCGTTGATCTCTTGGCTGTAGAACAATGGATTATAGGTTCTCGGAGTAAGACTCGCCTCGGATATCCCAACAGAGGTCGATCCCCTGCATGTTACACTAGGACGAGCTGCATGCAACCGCAGTTACTCAGTCCAACCTATTGTGGAAATCGCTCATCGGTCCATTAGAGATATAAATAGGTCCATAATTGGGTTCCGAACGCCGTTCCGAATACAAGGGATGATCACTGTCATTGTTGATCATCCTCAGGTACCCTCGAACCTCAATTAACCTTCTTCCTCATATACACTGCATCAAAGACAACCTTCATGTTATCCGGCAACGTATCTTCATACTTCGGCTCCTCCTTCCAGACAATATATCCCCGCTTCTCGTACCACTCCTGGTTACAAATCGGCATAACCGTCCTCACATAAGGCCCCGAAACCTCATCATAATAATGCTTCTTACTCAACGCGCTCAGTGTGATATACTCGCAATTCGGACTCCCATACGGCGTCTTCGTCGCCATGCCCTCGATCATGGCCATCGTGGCGCCTCCGATCCCTCCTGATCGATATTTCGGTAGTATGAAGAACGTCTGGATCACGAGGTTCGTTTTCTCATCGTTGGCAACGTCCCAATCCACTGGATCAGCGTAGGCATCCAGCGAAATATGCCCCACGCGCGCCAGCGTTTGTTCTGTTGCGCCGTCTAGTGGAACGTCTCGGGAGGGTGCAGTGATCCAGAAAAAGGACTTGAGTCCAGCATCCTGCTTCTTTCGCCATGTCGCTATTTTCTCGGGCGTGTTGTCCCAGCCACAGGCGATACGTTGTTGGAGGAGTTCTTCGTGTTCGGAGGGGTTGGTAAGGTTTATGGGGGTGAGAGTGCAGGTCATCCTGACGGTTCGGTCAGGGTTGGTTGATTGGGAGAGCAGAGACAGGGGTCACGGGTGTTGAATGAGAGTGCCGAACAGATTGTGGCTGAGGCGACCTTAATATAAGACCGCAGGGATGCATGATGTGACATCGGGCGTTCTTTTTGGAGAGTAGTCGATTCCGTACGGAGTACCGAGTAGTGGGTTCAGTGTGACCCAGTCCGACATTCGGAGATCTAAATGGGTTAGTCTACTCGCTTCCCTCGTGGCCTTGTTGCCTGCAAGTGTTAAGATGTTGCCTGGCACATGCCTGATCGGAACCTGATTGGAGCCTGGGCCCCTGTGGCTGCGATCGTCGATCAACACTTGCTATAAACATCTGGCATCATCTCCATTGCTACACACTTTTTATCACTTTCATCCGGTGAAACAATCTTGGTATTTCACACGCTTGGATACATTCTTTGTTACCATGTCCGGAACGCAGCCGACCCCGTATGACCTGCCTGGCTTTACTTTGCCATTGAATTTCAAGCCTGAGGTATTCAATCTGTCCGCGGCCAACAATAGCCCGGAGGCTGACCTGGTTTAGATAAGCTGGAATGATACCAGGTTTCCAAACGCATTGGACTCTGATGATATTACCGGCGGCTGTTGCGGTTATATATTCACACTGAGAGAGCTTCTGATGATGCAGATCATGGAATCGATAACGAACAAGCCGGACTGGGATAAAAAAGTACGCGACTGGGCGTCTTGTAGATCCATTGCTAACGCAAGGTAGGTATGGAACGAAGAAATCACCAACAAGTGGCAGAAGGAGCTATCGGAGAGTGGTAAAGATGTGACGGAACCGATGATCAACTATATCATCGAGGAGCTGAAGTGGAAAGCTAAGCAGTACGGAAAGACGGGCATTGTCACAGCTTATGATCCGGGCGTAGTCAAGTCTGACGTGGCCATTTTGCCGGAACTTCAGAAGCAGCTCCGAGAGGCCGTCAAGCCCCTTGAGAACGTCCCTGAAGATGAGAAGGACTATCATCCTAGGTCCGATATGAAGGTGGTTGACCTAGTGCATCCGTCGCTTTTCCCTCTTGTATACGGGAAGACTAGGATTCTTCGCGATCAGCAAATTGGAGCTGATGACTGTTTCCAAAGCGTCGGGCAGGGCGAGTTGACTGTGGTACAAGACGAAGTGCGTATCCACCACTGGGATTTGGGTGAGACGAGACCATACAGTACGAAGTTCCAGTGGCTTCCCTGCAATGTTGAACTCACTCCTGACGGGCAATGTCGGATCGCATCGTATATCAACAATCTTCACCCCATGAAGCACAGGAATTTGTATCGTGTCATCGAGCAGATCCTCACACGGACTATCCCTCTGTGGAATATCTCTCTGACCAGGGGATTTGATCTCCCGTGGCGCATTCAATACCGAGAGGTTGAATATATACCCGACCAAGAGCCCGAGCCCGTGCCCGAGAATGACGAGGACCGCTATTCTGACGAGTTCTGGGAGCGCCATGAGGCATGGCAGCACAGACGGCAGCCGCAACAACCGGAACCAGATCAATTCCAGCCTCCTGAGGATTCCCGGCGTGATCCGGTCCACCTGTACGCGCAGTTTCAAGACAAAGGGCTTCAAATTATAGTAAAATTGGCGAACATCGAGCTCACGCCTGATAAGCCCGAATATGAGGGCGGGGCCTGGCACATTGAAGGACAACTGGTATGATTCTACCTCACGTTCAACTAATACTAGGTAGTACTAAGCAATCTCCAGAACGAGCGAATCTGCGCAACAGCAATTTACTATTACGACTCGGAAAACATCACCGACAACGCCCTGTCTTTCCGCCACCGCGCTAGCGAGGAATACTTTCAAGACGTCACCTATGGTCAGAATGAATTCCAGTTTCTCCGTGTTTTCGGCTTTGAGCCCGATGCTGGCAACGGCGACACCGGTAGCCAAATAACTCAAGACCTAGGCAGCGTATCAACCCATACAGGACGCCTCTTGACCTTCCCCAACACTCTCCAGCACCGTGTCTCTCCGTTCTCGCTCGCGGACCGCTCCAAGCCGGGCCATCGCAAGATCCTCGCGTTCTTCCTTATCGACCCGACTCGGCGTATTATCTCAACCGCTAACATCCCTCCGCAGAGGGAAGACTGGTGTCAGGAGTGGAAGGGGGCAGTTCACGATGTACTTGGCCGGCGATTGCCGGTGGAGCTGCAGGATATGGTTCATAAAAACAACTCTGGCTTTACTCCGATGACATTGGACGAGGCTAAAAAGTATCGCTTGGAAATTATGGATGAGAGATCAGTGACGTCTGAACAGGGGAATCACTTGTTTGAACAGGGTGGGTTTTCGCTTTGTGAGCACTGATTGCCGTATGCGGGACTCACAAGGTGAATCCCCAAGGGCTGTAGCCGATCAATTATGTCATTTACTACATCTAATCAACTGCTTTCAGTGCCCACAGCTCATGCGGTTCAGAATCCGCGGCGATTATTAGAAAACAATCGAGATTGTGAGGACAAGCTAAGCCTGTGCAACTATTAGCTCTCATGGCCACTGCGCCTCTTCAAGGATCGCGCACATGCCCTAGAAACTTAGAAAGTCCTCGGACTAGGCCCTGTTATTGCACGGTTAGTTTAAGTTGGAACCTAAACAGGCGAAACGTTGGACCCCGTTTCGCAGCTCTTCAGTCGACGATTCTCAATTCTGGGCAAAGCTTGGAATGCCGTCTTGTTAAACCTACACATTGAGTTGCGCGGATATACAATCCAGTCAGATTTTCAAAATTGCACCTACAGACTTATCACTACCTTACACATAATAAAATCCACTACTACCCGGTAAGATGGCTATAAAACGTATCCTCTACCAATTGTGTGTTTTAGCACCCTGTACCTCAGCATTGAGCGAGGTTATAGACGGATCGCATTACAACAAGGCCAATGGAGGTCCTCCAGCGAGCTACTTTACAGCCACGGCTACGATACCAATTGCTGCGCTGCAGTCTGCCGCTGCGCACTTGAGTGAGGTCCCTGATCACGCTACGTATCCCATTGCCCAGGGCGCCTCAAAGGAGTCGACTATCTACTCTGACTGGGCGTCGTTCAGCAAGGTGTGTTTCTCTATTCTCACCGTGGACAGGGAGTAATAGGGACAGGGCGCGGCGATTGTCTGGACGGCGGATATGGATGTCGACTGTGATGGGATTGATTATAAGTGTGATGTGCGGACTCCAGTTTGTAAACTTTTCCTGGTCAAGGGTGTGCTAATATAATCTAGGGAAATTCCGATGGTCTTCATGAGACAAATTGGGGTGCTCTAGCTGCTTACGCGGTACGTTTTATCTCTCCTCTCTACAGACATGGCTAACCCACTGAAAGGTCCCTTTTATCGTTATTCCGGACAAGTACCTCTCCGCAAACGAACATACCATTCCTGGGAATAACGTTGCCGCTGTTATTTGGTACGCTGCTACTGGATAATGATGACCTTGCTAACTTCACAGCGACGGCCATATGTTCTACGGAATCCTCGGAGACTCCAACGGTGACAGCCCCCAAGTAACCGGCGAAGCCTCGTGGCTAATGGCGCGCACCTGTTTCCCTGAGGAGGACCTGCGCGGAGACATAGGCCATTCCCACGCGGACGTTACCTGTATGGATCTTTCCTTCCCCCCCTTCTGAATTCCGATATTCCTAAATACTAAGAAGACATAGACATCCTCTTCCTCGGCAACGACGCCGTCCTCCCCAACAGCGCCATCGGCCAGAACTACATCTCCGACTTCGGAACGCTGAAATCCATGGGCGATCGTCTCGTCAACGCTCTCATCTCCAATGTCGGACTACGTGTTTCGTCTCTCACGGGTAGTAGTGCGTCAGAAACACTAACCCATTCCCACTCTACCCCCACATCCACCGCAACCCATTCCTCTACATCCACTCCAATAAGTAGCTGCTCCTGGGCTGGACACTGCGAAGGTATCACTCCCGTTCTACATATTGACCTTCGCCTTCCCTTGTGCTGGTATTGTTGATGTTTTCTGATTTCTGTTCGAAGGAGCAACATGCTCTACCAGTGACGACTGCGCGAACAACCCGGTCTGCAGTGATGGTATCTGCTCTAGCGACCAGGAGTGTTCGCCAGCTAGCCTCTGTGAGGGTATTGCTTTTTTCCCCTTCATCTCCCATCCCAAAGCTTATCCAATCTCTCTTGAAAGTCAGGCTAACAGTTATATATCTCATAAGATTCCCCCTGCTCCACCAACAATGACTGCTCTAATGACCTGACTTGTAGCGACGGATTGTGTGCAGCCGATGGAGACAGACACGAAGATGGGAATGGGGACGAGAACGATGGCGTCAGTCCTTGCGCTGGGATTGGGCATTAGAAAGGTATGGACGGACCATGTTATTACCTCTCTCCTATGTAAGCTTGAAAGAAAGCACTTGTATGATTGCTGACTGCATGGTATGGTGTCTGTCTAGGTGGTTTGGGCTTTGCTTATCTTAGTTGCGGTGGTTAGTTGGATTTTGGATTTTGGATGGGACGCTTTAGGTTATTTTCTCTATGCTTGTTTATCTTAACCTCATCATCAATAAGATAGTTAATCTTACAAGTGATGTTTGGGGATGCCAGTCCTTGCTTGGCGCCGAGCATTCATCTTTTTCTCCATCTTCCTCGTAACCATCTCTCGATTTTCTCAATATTCGCTTCCAAAGTTTCTGGTACCTTTTCCCGATCAGTATTACGCCGTCTACTTTATTTAATTATTTTCGCAATCAATATCTCGTCTCTGATGGAGTCTGTTGTCTCAGCCTTGAAATCCCTATACCCACGACTACTGCGACCGCATATATAGCCTTCAACAACAAGATTAATCGCTAAAACAACCTCAAAATGGCAGAATCAGCTTTCGCCTACCATGAACCATCCATAGCCATCATCCTCAACCAAACCGGCCTCCTCCTAGCCCTCAACCTAATCAACACATGCCTCGACAAGCTCCTCTACTGTGGTCTAATCGGCCAACTCTTCATCGGTATCCTCTGGGGCACCCCCGGAGCAAAATGGCTCGACCGCGACACAGAGACCATAATCCAACAGCTCGGGTACCTAGGCTTGATCATGCTCGTTTACGAAGGTGGTCTATCGACTTCACTCTCCTCCCTAAGAGCCAACATGTACCTCTCAATTGCAGTGGCGTTAACCGGGATTGCTATCCCGATCGCCTTGTCGTTTGTCCTTATGGAATTGGTCTCTGCTACCCCGCTGCAGGCTTTCGCTGCTGGTGCGGCGCTTAGTGCGACTAGTTTGGGGACGACGTTTACTATTCTCTCTACGACGGGGCTTATCACCACGCGTTTGGGGACCGTTACAACTAGCGCCGCAATGTTGGATGATGTCGTTGGACTTGTTTTGGTTCAGATTATCTCGAATCTCGGTGGTGGTGGTGGGAAGTCGTTTAGTGCTGTGACTGTGATTCGGCCGCTGTTTGTTTCGCTGGGGTTTGGGGTTGCGGTGGTGTTGGTGTGTAGGTTTGTCGCAAGGCCGATTTTACTGAGGATTCTTGAGAAGGGGGTGGGCAAGGGTGAGTTTCCGGAGTTTGTTCGCACCTCGCAGTTTGCCTTTCTAGGTTATACTGCTTTGCTTGTGGGGTTGGTCGCTGGGGCTACATACGCAGGCACGTCGAGTCTCTTTGCGGCGTATCTTGCTGGCGTTATTACTTCGTGGTTTGATGGCTTGGTTTGCGCAGTTCCTGCCGGACCATCGCAGGGACAGGAACAAGTCCAATCAGACCAAACCCCTGCCCATCAGACGATCACCGGCACATACATCTACGAGCACTACTACCATGGCCCCGTCAAGCGAATTCTAATCCCCATGTTCTTCGTATGTCCGCCCCGTTCCCATACCTAACTAAGCTAAGAATTGAGCTAACTAACCGATACCTATCAGGCCTCTATCGGATTCGCAATCCCCATTACGGAAATGTTCCAAGGAAACGTTGTATGGCGAGGCGTCGTCTATGCTATCCTCATGGCTCCCGGGAAACTGTCTACTGGGGTGTGGTTGGTCAGGTTCTTCTCTCCACGATCTACTAGTCTTGTGTCGTTTGTGCGTATCCTCAAGATACCTTTGGTGTATGCAACGTCTTGTATACCACGACATCGTTCCTCGAAACCGCTTATTATTGAGAAAGGTCGCAATAATCGAGGACCACAAACCGATCAAACTCAAGACAATCCTGCACCTACTACAGAAGAGCCAAACCCCCCAACTAACCCAACCTTAAACCAAGAACAAGAACAACAACCACACCAAGAAACCCCTCACAACCCCCCACACTTCCAACACTCCCAACACTCCCATCCCCAAGACATTCTTACACCCAAATCCCTCTACCCAGCCTCAATCCTAGCATTAGCCATGACAGCGCGCGGTGAAATCGGGTACTTGATCGCGTCGCTAGCGGAATCGAACAGCGTCTTCGGGGATACATCGAATGACTCAACTGAGACGTATCTGGTTGTTGTTTGGGCTATTTCTCTGTGTACCTTGGTCGGACCGGTCTCGGTCGGGACGCTTGTTCGTCGGGTTAAGGCTTTGCAGCGGCGGAGAAGGGACTCAAGGGAGGGTTCTGGGTCTGGGGCTGGGGGGGTGGATCCGTTGGGGGTTTGGGGGATTTAGATTTGGTTTTTCAAACTACGTATGTTGCTTGGTGGGTTAATAATTATTCTCTAGTATTGGATATTAGAGGCTCATCGTTGAATCATCGAGTTAAAACGGGGATCTAGTGGAAAACAATATATGCATAGCTCATACCAACAGCATAGCAAAATCATGCTGTAGTATCAATTCTCTGAATCTAAATGCGTTCTATAGAGTGGGGTATTATGATTATAAGATATATCGAAGAGGGGGTATATATAAGATGGTTCGAAGGCGGGCCGTGGCGCATGTCGTAGGAGATTTGTACTGCGAATCTCAGTGACACGACTGGTTGTTGGCCATGGCTTAGGAGAAGACGCGGGGTGTTCCTCTTTCCCAACATTGAGAGCGCGGGCTCTGTTGGAGATTGCGACTTGTGTGGCAGACGGCGAAAGGTGAATGTGGCTTTGGTTACAGTCTAAGCACTCAGAGGACCTCAGAGTACCTCCCTGACAGCTCCTCACAAGCACCCCAAATTCGCCGGCGGTTGGCTATCCCCATCAAAGCTTGATCGTGCATTCCGTACTTCGGAGCTGTAGTTGCATTCAAAAACTGGTAGAGGAGTTGGTAGTTCAAGTCGAGAGGGAAGTTAAGTGAATCTCGGAGCACTTGCGTCTCCCAGAGCCACGGCATGTCCGACTGGATGAAGCTCCTCCAGAAATAGTCATCGCGGGTGATGAGATGGACGTATAGCGAGGCTTCAGTGAGGGACTTCATTGAGTTTCCTGGGAGAAAAGAGCATATTTGGTAGACGATCTCGGGTGGTAAAGTCCCAAAGGGGTTCTTGGGCTGTCGGTTTCCGAGGTCCAACTCTGTGGGGGTTGCTCGGAGGGAGCTGTTGGTTTGAATTTGTATTTTGAGGAATTCTTCGAGGTCGGGGGTGTTTGTTGGATGTCTCACGCAGTACTACGTTTGCTTTAGCTTACTGAAAACCTCATTTGAGTCATGGATCTAACCTCTGCGCCAGGAAGCGACTGCCAATATTGGCCTTGCGCACGGGCGACGTCTTCACCGTACGGCAGCCGTAATGCAGAGCCTGTTCCGTTGCACATGCTCATCATGGCATCGTAAAGTGCGTCCAGGTTGACGTTTTTAGGGTCGGTGGTCCTCGTGAGAGTGCGGAGGAGGATCTCGAAACAGCACCAATGGAATGGGAGCACCGGGCCAGGTGCCTCATCCGTTCCAAATCCATAGCTTTGAACACAGTACGTTAGCCAAGACCCTTAACAAATACTCGTGGGGGCGTTCATACCAATTGAAGTATGTTCTTTTCGACGGCTGTCCGATTTTAACCGCCAATTCGCCCTGGTTTGGTCAGCGTGAAAGTTCAGTAGAGCAGATGAGGAAAGCATACGGCGTCTGCGTAATATCCTGGTCCAGAGACGAATGCTCTAAGCAAAGTTAGAACACAATTGAACCTTCAATTGCTGAAGAAAGCCTACTTGGTCTTTCCCTCGGCAGCATCTTGGACTCCCAGACAATGCACCTGGGACGTCCACGCGACATTTTCTTGATCGACTAGCCGTGGATCATAAGTCTGTATCGGCTCCTCGTCCTGGGCAGACGACTCCGTGTGTTCCGCACGGTTCAGCGAGCGAGATATCCTCTCCACGGATTGGCCTCGTTGCTCGATTGTGGCATCTGATGGATCTCCGATACACATTCCAGCGAATCCAACGCCGCAAATGGCGCAGTAGCAATCGAAAGCCATTCTCAGTTTCTCACAGTTGTCGATGGTCTGAACAACTCTGGTCTTGATACTTTTCAGGCTTTATCGAAAGAAAAGTACAACACACAGTCCGAAAATCCTCAAGTCGGGGAGGCGATCATCAAAAATGTTGAGACGATTGGCCAATGGAATATTCCCATGGTCCACATGGCTTGGATCCCAAGCAGTCTCTTATTCAGATCACCTGTACCGAACCAATTATGCTCATGGAAAAGACCCATTTTGCCCCTGGGCTTTGTCGCCTGACCGCTATTCGATTGCCCCTGTCCCGAAGGCGTTCACTTGACAGGCTAACCCCCATCAACAGAACTTGATTCGGCAGCTCCGGAGCGCTTCTCTCGGAATCATGAAAAGGGGACACAGGCGGTGAGCTGCTAATACTCTATGAATAGTATTAGCTTCAATTTGGTTTGGTCATCTGATGGTCTCCCGAGTCTTAGGGCTCAATCCACGGTCGCAAACTGCCGACTTCCGACCGAAGGTGTTCTTCACAACTGAAACAATCCAGTTGGCGCCGAATAAGATGCGTGCATAGCAGCTACTTATAGTTTTCTGAGATGTTCGACCTCCGTCAGTCGTCGTACGTACTTTGGATGGAATCTTGCTGGAACCACCACGCTTCCGACCAGTAAATAAGGATATATATATCCGACAAGCACGTTCAGTTAGAACTTAGATCTGACTGGGATGACCGAGTATATCTCGGTCGCTCCATCTGCTGCCTTTTTCAGGTAACTCACAGACGCCAGAGGACACAACGAAGGTTTAAAGCAGCTCGAAGGAGGATTCGACATGCTGATGGAAGAGGTTCTACTCACTCCTCAACTATTACTCCGTACTCCGTAGGATAATCACAAAAGTTCGAGGGCTGAATGCCAGTCTCACCTCAGACTCAGCCCTATGACCATTCTGTAACGAATCATGCAGTCGGAGAAGACACGGGGTACTTCGGCGTAGGATCGCAGGAACAGAGCAGCCTAGAGTGGACCTGGTGCCCTGCAAGACCGCAACAGACACTTCTGCAACGCCGTTCTTTTTGTTTACAGCTGGTTTATCGGGGTATTGCTGGAGCCATCGCTGCAGAATATGCTAGCGTCACTAGTAACTTCTTCCTATCTAGGAGTGCTTGAGGATGCAGATCCCATCTCTGAGCTGTCCTGACATTCGTCACTACTGTGGAAGATGAGCCACTTTTAGACTTGGGATTCGAATCCATGAAAACATTCAGCCGTGAGGGGAGGTACTCCTCCTATGAGATTGCTTCTGCAATCCTCAGTAAGCCCGTCCTGACCGGGATTAGCTGCAACGCTCCGGACATTACCTCCGCGTGCGGGGGTGAAGACCGTCGATGATGCCAACTGACCCGATCGGTCAACGAGAGCCAGCCAAAGGCTTGACTTGCTTGGCCAAAGCTTGGATTGGGTTGACTTCTCTTCTTCATGAAGGTTTGTTGCAAGACCGAGTGAACTGCTCCTATCAATCCATGGTACCCTTGGGTCGGAGATGACGTTCTCTGGTCTTTCGTGAGAATGATGACTCTCTCCGCAGACCGGGATGTCATCCATCTGCTATGGTACTAGGCAACAACTGTCCTTGTTTCTGACAGAGTAGCATCAATCCCCGCATCAATACCGAGCTAGTCATAGTATCGACCGGGTAGAATGTCTCCTCACCGGTCTCTAATCAAAGCCTTGGAGAGGGTGTGCTGAAGAGGGGAAAATTGCTGCTTTCCCCTCATCTTGTCGAGGAGTGAGGTATATAAACCTCTTCTCAGAGACTGGAATATTTGAACGCCAGGCTTCTCACTGTCAACCCATCCTTAAATATGAAGTCTGTCCTTGCGCTTACCCTTTTTACCCTCTTATCCTATGTTCAGGGAGCACCAACGCTCCCTAGGCGTCAAGGTGGCAATCCTCCATTACGAGGCCCTTCGGACCTGCTAGGATACTCCTCCGACAACCAGTTGACCGATCAAACGACTGAGGAGGTCCCCTATACGCTTGTACCAGGTCAGAAGGAGGATGCGGATCTCGGTCTCTACCTGGACTTCTCCAACACCGAAAACCCACAGCCCATTCGTGGGAGCAAGGGAGGGACTGATCCTGGACCACGTAAGTCCCTAATTAGATCCAGTATATGTGAACACACCCTGACATGTCCTAAAATAAGAAAATCCTGCAATCGAGCGCCTGAATAGCGACAAGGTCGCACCGCCTGGGACGGACCATGGACAGGTACGACCAGCAAGGGCTACCGTTGGACAGTGCTGATACGACTACAGACTATAAATGCAAACTGGCCAATGTCGCTGGGTAGAGCCAAGTATGTCGTACTTGACTTGTATTCCTTGGTGTTCCTGCTAATTTTGGTCTAGAATGGGCCTGGAAAACGCCGGGTGGTCTCGAGAGGAGAATACCGTCGTGATGCCCGGCGCTACTGCTATGGCTGGGGTTATGATGCGCCTCGAAGCGGGGGCCTATCGTGAGCTGCATTGGCATACGGCCGGCGAATGGGCACTGCTACTGAATGGCTCAGCCAGAATTCAGGTATGTCCGTCTGACCCGAGGTGAGCTCTTGTTCTTGGTTAATAGGGATAGGCTGTGGACGAAAACGGCCAAACCTTCATTGACGATGTAACCGAGGGTGACGTCTGGTTCTTCCCTTCGTAAGTTCCGCTCACTTGAACATCGCAGCTGTACGTAACTGACCATTCAGGGGCGTGCCACATTCGATTCAGGCTCTTGATGTTGGGGTCGAGTTCATGCTTGTCTTCGACGACGGATTCTTCTCGGAAGACGCCACCTTCCTTGCTAGCGAGATCTTCGCACATAATCCTGTACGATTCCTTTTACTTCAAAAGCTGGATGATGTCTGACCCAAGCACTAGAAATCGGTTCTGAGTAAAAACTTCGACCTTCCCATTGCCGCGTTTGACAACATTCCGGATGGAGAACTCTTCATCTTCCCTGGAACTCCAGCACCGGTCGATATAGAGGAACAAAATGTCACCACCGCGGCAGGCCCAATTCCTCAGGCAGGAGCATATTCCTACCACTTCTCGGAGCAACCTGCACACCAAGTAGCTGGGGGCAGTGTGAAGATTGTTGACCCATTGACCTTCCCGGTAGCTAGCAACTTCGCCGCTGCTGTCGTGACCGTGCACCCAGGAGGAATGAGAGAGATCCATTGGCACCCCAGTTCAGGTACGTAATGCCTTGTCGTAGGTCGACATCACCACTGACCATGACTCAGATGAATGGAGTTTCTTCATCTCGGGTCAAGGTCGAGCAACTCTCTTCGAAGCTCCTTCGACCGCAACAACATTTGACTTCCATGCCGGCGATGTAGGATACTTCCCGAAGTCGCAGAGTCATTATGTCGAGAACACTGGAGACGACGACCTCGTGTTCCTAGAGGTTTTACAAGCTGACAAATTCAGCGGTACGTACTCCACCCCCCTAGTCTACCTGAACGGTCACTGACCAGCATAGATATCTCTCTCGGCCAATGGCTTGGATCGACATCGAAACAGATTGTTGGAGATACGCTTAACCTGCCTGATAGTGCCCTCGATCAGCTGAAGTCGGAGAAGCAGTATGTTGTTGCCGGGTCGACGAACCTAACGCAGACCTAAACGAATCCGTCTTGGTTTTGGAGGAGTTCGGGGGTTCGGAAGCTGCGTAGACATTGACACGAGGGGTTTTCACTGGTGGGGCCATGGTTAGACTAGCACAATCTAGAGAGGGTTAGTGTATGTGGAGGTCATAATGATATTGTATTGGTCCTTTTTGAGTTGTACTCGCCAAAGTAGTATATGATTAAATAACGTTAGTTATAGTTTCGGGATCTGTAATAGTAAAATTGGACCTCGCGAAGCATATCTACGTAGTATTGTTGGGTGTGAGGACGACGCTCTGGAGTACTTCAACGCTAGGTATAAGAGAGTATCAGAATGAAGAAGACTATATGAAGTCGAGGTACGGCGTACGTTGATTATGACGACTCCAGCCGTGACAAACTCTACAGTTCCGAGTTCTACGCTGGGTAGTAGTACATCATGTTTCGAACCGGGACGGACAAGGAGACAAAGAGCAGTGATTAGGGCTAACTAAACAATGATAAAGAGTGTACAGACGATCAAGAGCTTGATGACCATATTTAACCCTGCCTGGAAGACAATCACTCTTTCAACCACTGCAGTCTGGAACAAAGCTCCGCCAGTTTCCCCTTTAACCATGTCGCCTGCTGATTGTTCTTCATCTGAAGGGAGTTGACCAACAATGAGCCATGACAAGGAGATCCTATCATATGAAAAGCATCAAATAACCTTTTATCTATGGCAAAGTAAGGCTATAAAACGGACGCAATTCCCGAATGCATCTTTCTAAGCAGAAAACCTTGATACTGCATCGTGACTCATTCCCCCATTTATCAAGTCTACCTCTTACTATACTACTACTATAATACTACTATACTACACCTACCTACCTATCTACAATACACCAACACCAACCCCAAACAACCAAAATGACACCCATCCACAGCGCAAAACACGCCCTAACCCGCACCATGAACAAATACAAATCCCACCCCTCCCCCTACAAACTCGTCATCCTCGATTTCGACGGCACGCTATTCGACACCCTAGACGCAATAACCGAATGCTTCAAACTAACCTTCGCAGCCCTCCTCAAAGACTACATCCCAGAGGAAGCCCAAATGCACCGTCTAATCGCCAACGGTGCCCCACTAAAGGACACCCTCCGCCAACTACAACCGCTGGATAGTCGCACCGATGCCTTTGACGGCGATGTCTGGGTGAAGAAGTACCGCGAGCTGTATGGGACGTGTGGGATGGAGCTCCAGAAGCCGTATCCGTACGCCCGGGAACTCCTGGCCCTGCTGAAGGAGAAGGGAATCCCCGCTGCGATTGTGAGTAACAAACCCGTTAGCCATCTTCAAGAAGCAATGCGTCGCCATGACATGCTAGACCTGGTTCGTGAGGATTTCATCATCGGGGACCCGCTGTATAAAGATCGAAAGAAGCCTGATGGGATGGGGTTTTTTGAGGTGCTGGTCCCTCGGTTGAAGGAGGTGTTGGGGAGGGATTGGTTGATTAGGGATGGGAGTGTTTTGATGGTTGGGGATACGGTGACAGATATTGAATTTGCAAGGAATATTGGGGCGCTTGTTTGTTGGTGTCGGTTTGGGAGGGGGAATAAGATGGCTTGTGAGGGGATGCAGCCGGAGTTTTTTGTTGATGAGCTCTGGGATGTTCGTGATGTTGTTGTTCTTTCGAAGTAGGGGGGTTTCCCTTTTTTTTCATCTTTTGTCGTTTCTTTTGTTGGTCATCATGGTCTATATACTTTTTGCATTGCTTGCGAGATTGATATACCTAACTAGTTTATACTATTGAAAATTGCAGTGTTTTATTGAAGAAAAGTCAAGACGTATATAGTAGTGAGATACCCTGTAAGTTAGCTACTTGTAGCGATATCTGAATATGCCTACATCCAGACAGCTCACGTAGTATCGCGAGCTATGGTAACTGGGACGTTTCATCCGAACGGCATAGCTAAGATAGCACTAATGAAAGAACCTAGAACAAAGACTCTAGATGTTGTCTGTGGTCTTGCGGCTGGTATTGGGCGTTAGGGACCGCGCATGGTGGACAATGGCGCGGGTTGTTGACCAAACAAGGCTTCTTTCATGGAATTTACTCCACAGTAGCTTCTCTGGCTAGCCAACAACAGATGATCCAGGGTGTAAGATTCCTGGCCGTTTGCCGCGCATCCATACAGACGAGTGTAATTCCTGCCACGCTTAACTCATGCCCTGTGAAACACCACCTGAGCCTCGTAAGGGCCTCTTAGTTAGTCCATGTTGAATTATTGTCATTATTGAACCCTCTGGCCGTGCGGTTTAAACGTTCAACAAAATACCATGGCCCGCATAATGCCCGATTACCAGAGCCGTCTCCTCTCGTGTGTGCCGCTTGCAGCCTTCAGGTTTTTTTCTTTTTTTGGAAATCGGCGTGCTTGAGGAGAGGGTCGTTCGGGGGTCTCATTTGTGTTTTGCCCCCGGGGGAACAGCAAGGAATGGAGCTGTATAGTAAGGATAGGTTGCTTTCTCGAATGGTGCGCATACTGGTTGTATGGGTTGTACCCAAGTAGAGCAAGTTAATAGGGTCAGTGTGTTATCGATGCGTATAGGTAGAGAAGAAGAGAAGATCCTCTGAAGAAGATCCTCTGACTCACATCAGGCCACCGCGTTGAACGCCCGTTCAAGGTAGATTATCCTGGCCTGCAATACAACAGGAGACAATAATGTGCTTAGACATTGGCACACACACACACATAGTACTTCGCAACCTCGATGTTTCCTAAGCTAATAGCTAAGAACCTAGGAATAAGAACAATCACCAACTATATCTCTTCAAGCACAGATTCAAATCCGTGAATCAACCCCTCTGCAAAGCCAACATACATTCAATTTCTGCACCCGAAGTACCCCGTCTCTCTTACGGTTAGCTTGACATGAATTAATATATCCCGCCACTCATCCTGGCTCATCCGTAACCATCTGTATCTAGATTAATCTAGATCTGCAGACTAAATCCTGCAAGCTAGGGAAACCCCTACCTACCCCGCCTTTACGAAGTAAGAAACTATGGGGTCTAATTATATAGCGCATTATATGTCCATTTTGTATCGGACGTCCGCCGGAGCCAGGTCTTGATTCTCTAGAAATATCACGGAGATGTTTCTCGGCGATGAACCCCCAATATAACGGAGCTGGGGCTGCGGGCCGGTGTTCCTGGTGATATCTTGGATCAAGACATGAGAGAGTAAAGGTACAAATTCCATGCCGTCAGCACCGATGGGAAAGACGAAAGAATATCTTCATCCTCCAACAACAGACAGACAAGGAACAAGATAACCTACCTAACAAAACCCCCGTTCAATTCAGACGTACGCACATATCCCCCCTCCCCCCTCCCCCCAATACCCTACCTATCACTATCTCCTCTTGACAGAAAACTAACCAGCCAACTACACACATCCAGCACCAAACCAAACCCCAACAATCACCGCCGAAATGAAAACCTCTTTCTTCCTCCTCACCCTAATCGCCGCTGCCCTTGCGGCCCCAGCACCCGCCGCCGCACCCGACGCACTTGGCGAATCCCAATCACTCGAAAAGCGCCAGTACTGCGGGACGTGCACTGGAGGGAGATATGTTTGCTGTGGAAGTACGGGGTTGTGTAACTGGTATGACTGCTAGGACTTTTAAGAGTTGGTGGGGAAGGACGAATCTGTTAGTAGGGATGGGGATGGAGATGGGGATGAGGATATTGCTGGCCAGCTCCAGCTAGTCAGGAAGGCGAGTTGATGGAGAATATCAATGGTAGCTCCATCTGTGAGAAGAGGGGAGAACTGTATACTCCACACGCTATACGAGATAGGGGTGGGGGGATATATATACTCTATATGGAGAGAATGAAGATGAAGATGGCGGCCGGCCGGCCTAAGCAAAGAACGCAATAGACTATGCATGCCTAGTAGTAGGATTTTGTAAAAGGAATACATCTCATCACGGTGGTTGAGCACCCAGAAGGGCTAGAAGGAAGATTAATGTTTGTCTCGGAGGTGTACGGCTCGCCCGCGCAATTGGGGTTCTTTGGTTTGTTGGGGGGTGGGGGGGAACAGTTAGAAATGGATTACTGGTCTTTGACTTTGGAATCCACCACGGCACTGCAGTTGAGGTTTTCCTTACCGGAATAGGTAGCTTTCAGCAGGATCAATGGCATAGGTATATGGGACTTGGAGGGAGCCAAGATGGTGTTTTCTGTTAGGGGTTGTTAGCATCGTGTTGGTGGTAAGGGGGCGGGCGTACAGCTCGGGGATAAGTCGGACGCATGAATTGCCTTCGGGGATTACTTTGGAAACGCCCTGGTAGTTGGGATGACGAAATGCGCGAGCCTGAGAAATAGAAACATCCTGGGCCAGGATAAATGGGGCAAATGATATGAGAGCCACGAGGGGGAAGCACGTCGCCCCTCTTCTAGTAACCGAAGACCCGGAAAACACGATCAAAATCCCAACCAAATCACCTTCAGGAAACTTATATACCTTGCGTCAAGATAGCAGACGGGGTTACTCGAGATGATGTCTTTGTATATACTAATATGGAGCTCATAAAGGAGGTGCCACCTACATACCCAGGATAACAATGTAGCACTTCGATACAGATGGCTGTCATATTGTCAGTTTCTGAGTGTTTGACAGGGAAGGGAACAATACTAAGCTCCCTACGATTGTTCTCTGAGTTGCTTTGTTGTGGTGTAAGCCGAAAGTTGATTGCTCAGAGCCTGTACTCTTGCAGCGCCGATCAATGCCGGCTGAACACAGTCCGATTAGAATTCCTTTATTAACCAACCTCGACGTGTGACATTGGAAGTGAGATAAACGATCAGGTATCCTTGGGTTATTTCAAATGAGGTTGAGGGTCTGGTTTACATTTTGGCTGCACAGTATTAAGGAATACAATAGCTCCAGTAAGTGCAGGGGCAACCACACTCCCGTGATCCTCATCAGCGTACTCTTTGATCTCCAGCTGAGCAAGCTGATTACTACCCAGGAGCTGAGAGTAGACTTCCCTGCAATTATCTGCCATCCGCCGACGCTGGGCAGCCCTTTTCCTCGACTCGAACTTCTCCTCCGATTCTCCAGGTTCGGGACAAGGGTACTGCTCCCTTGATCCAAACGATAACCGGAGTCTGGGAGAAAGGTGTTCTGATCCGTCACAAAACCGTGCCGCCTCAGACAGAATGAAGCAATTGTTCCACCAGATTGATGGGCTGGCAGCGAGATAGACATCAAAGCTAGATGGTCGGCTGAAAAGGGAGTGGAGAACGAATAGCCCGCCGTAGGAATGGCCAAACAATGCTGTCTGGGAAAAAGAGACTTGAGGGAATAACTTTGAGGTAATGAATGGTTGTACAATATCCTTGATAAAAGTCAAGAATAGGTCCGCGCCTCCATGCCCTTCGGGCTTCGGTCGGCCATCCGGTCCATCTGGGGGTGTATAATGGTCGCAAGGAGGAGTGAGGTCGAAGCATCTACGAGGGCTGAAGACAGAGTCTGTCAGAGGGTATCCGATTGCCACGACAATTGTTGCTGTCTCGTGCGGGCGATGGGATTGGCGTCGTCGAAGGGCTTCTGTTGCAGTGAGAAACATGGCATTTCCGTCAACAAGGTATCTGGCTCATGAATTAGCCACCATTTAACACTGCTCAGTATGGTCCACGTACATAGCGTTAGCCACGCAAGTTCCTTGCGGTGGCCAGGTGAGAGGCCATGAGACGTCTATTTGATATGGTTCCTCGCCCTGGCGCGAGATGTGCCATGAGGCGATACTCTGGGTTGTGCCGGGCTGGGCCGGGGTAAACGTCCATTGAGTCATGATCATGCAACACAATCGTCCTCAAAAAGGAAGCGACGAGGTTCCTCTTGAAGCCGGGAGGTTCGCACGACACGCCGAGACCAACGAGTCAAGGACAGTCCTGCATACGTAATAGTCCAGGCTTGGCACAGCTTGGCGCAGCTTGGCATTTATTATCTGATCTTCTCCAAAGTCCGTCTCCAAAAGTCCTACTCCAATCACCAATCCAACAACACGACTCGAAGCTCCCCTCTACTCCGGAATAACGCCGATATCGCCAACCTGTCCGGCCATCATGCTTAAACCAGAAAAGCTCTCTTTCGTTCTGGGGCAAGATAAGATTAGATTCGCTTGTCTCTCGATCCCATTGGCCGTGACTCGCCGCCATTCTTCTCGCGTGGCCTGATAATCTGGAAGACGAGGACGCTAAACGGAGGGAAATATGCGTGAAAACCCTGAAAGATTCATATATAAGCCGCTGCTGCGAATTGTCTTCTGGTTTTGATATCACATTTCTTTCACTCAGTCTTACCATTGACACCCCGGGACAATGGCTGTGGACGAGATCTCAGCGGCACCCAAGGGCGTAGCTAATACAAAACTGATTACCGAGAGAACCAATGACATTCCCAATGAAGAGATTTTGGACTCAGAGAGCCTTCAGGCCGGCGTGCACAAGGCTGAGATGCTCCGGAAGGGCTGGACAAGGCAGGGGTTGATCATAACGTTCACTGGGTAGGTGAAGCCCGATGACTTCCTTCCAGCTTTTGTCCCTGGACTGAGTGGTGTTTTTCTAAAAGCCTGTTTCTTGCAACCCTTGTCAATAACCTTGGGGATTATTCGATCCAAGTCTATGTGCCATATGCCACCTCTTCCTTCAAACAACATTCCGCAATGTCTGCTGCACGCGTTGTTGGAAATATAACCCGCATTGCGGCATATCCTATTATTGCGAAGCTTGGAGATGTATGTGGAATCCGAATCTGATCCGCCGCCACTTTGTTGACATTCCATTAGGTCTTCGGAAGAGCAGAAATGTTCATACTCTCTATCCTTTTTCAGGCGATTGGATCTGCCATCTATGCAGCTTGTAAAAACGTCTCTCAATATATAGTGAGTACCTGTTTGAACTAAATCTCATTACCATCACTAACTAGATCCACAGGCCGGCGGTATCTTTGAAGCTATCGGGTTAGTACCCTCAACCATATCCGCTACACCGTACTAATGTACGCAGATCGACTGGCTTCAGTCTCACACAGCAGGTGTTCGTCGCCGATGTCACCAACTTAATCGACCGCGCCGTATGGTCAACTCTCCCCGATTCTTTAACCGTCATTCCCGCGTTATATTTGGGAACGGAAATTGCAGAGCGAATGTTGGAAAACTCACAATGGCGTTGGGGATACGGCATGTGGGCGATTATACAGCCCGTATGCTCTGTTCTCTTAATCGGCGCCATGCTCTATTACCAAAGACGCGCCCCGGGAAGAAAAACTCCTTCGGAATTGCTCGGGTGGGAGGATGCCAAAGGCTGGTGGAAGCGTATCTACAATCTTGTCTGGGTGCAACTAGATGGCTTTGGCGCTGTTCTTCTCCTGCTCGGCCTGTCTCTATTCCTAGTTCCGCTGTCTTTGACCGGATCCGGTAACAGTGATGACTGGCACAAAGCCTCTTTTATTGCCATGCTCGTCTTGGGAGTTGTTATGTTCATCGCATTTATCGCTTGGGACACATGGCTCGCCAAGAAGCCGTTCATTCCCTATCGAATGATCAGAAATCGTACCGTCGCTGCTGCTTGTCTGCTCGGGGCGCTCGACTTCTTCCACTATTCAGTGTTTTCGGTGTTCTTTACAAGCTATCTCCAGGTAGCTGGGCACTATAGTGCAGGGCCCGCGACGCGAATTGAGTACGTCTTTACCAACTTGCGCCACATTTACCACGCTAACTGGGCTACAGTAACTCCCTTCGAGTCGCCTTCCAAGTGGCCGGAATATTCGCCGCGTACTTCATGAAATTCACTCGCCGGTCCCAGATCTGGGTATTCACCGGCGTCCCGCTTAGTGTCCTCGGCATGGGCGTCCTCCTATACCTAGTCGATATGGGTGACGGCAAAGTCGGCAACGAGGCAGCTTTTGTAACAGCAAAATCTTTAATCGGTATTGGCCGTGGATTTTACCAAACCGCGTCACAAGTCTCAGTACAAGCAAAGGTTTCCCGTGGAGAAGTCTCTGTCGTCACAGCTGTGTTCTTCGCCTCCATGAGTATCGGTGGAGCAATTGGTACGAGGTGAGAAAATTGGAACAAGGATTTGACGACTTCATACTGACTATCTCAGTGTGGCTGGTGCAGTCTGGCGCAGTACCCTTCCCAAAAAGCTTACAGAACACCTCCCAGCGGAGTTCAAGAATCAATCAGAAGCCATATTTGGGAGTATTGTTGTTGCGCAGAAATACGAAGTGGGCACGGCCGTTAGGGACGCCATTGATACTTCCTATCGCCAATCGCAACGGCTACTAGGAATTGCGGCCCTGGCTGCTCTTGCGCCCATGTTGATTATCATGTTTTTCCTGGAGGATGTTCCGTTGAATGAGCAGACGACTTTGGCGCAGTCAGAGGAGGTTGTGAGTAAGGAAGATGAGAAGGATAAGGTATCGAAATAGAACTAGTACGGAGGGTCTGCAAAAGCAACTTCGGTGCAAAACCAAATCTTTGAAATCAACCCATGAGTCTGATCAAGACTAGGTCGAATGGATGGACACAGTGCTAGGAACCTAATGCAGTGGCTATTCTTAAGCGAAGTGAGTTCCAGGAACATTAGTTGTGTATGAAGATTAAGATGATCCCTTGACTTCATAGGATACAAGGCCCCGTTGCCTGAGAAGTCTCGCTGACCATCAATCTCCCACTGGGCATCTCTTCCTCTAAAACTGCGATCACGTCCTTAATGATCCAAACTTCTCTGTGCTAGTCAATAAGAAGCTTCATGATTGCCTTTCCTTTTTTGTTCCTCGCAGCAGCCTTGAGGGTCTCGTCAGTAATCCGAATCGACTCTTGCCTTTCCGTCAACGGTGAGGCTGGAATAGATTGTATCTCCTCAATCGCGGCTTGCTCAACAGCACCGTGCCCTCTCCAGCTTACCCTCCAGACGTAAAACAGGTAGTGTATAAAAACAACCCAAGGACGATTTATATTCTTGTACTAAGGGCTCTATGCCTGGAACAATGAGTGTAGCTATTGCATTACGAACGGGCTTTTCCTTCAGAATAGGTTCAAATCGTGTGGTCATCCCAAAGGCAGCTGTGCAGTATTTCACCACCACTTACATACAGGAGACAGTATCTCCGTTTATAACCCGAATTGGCTGATTTTGTCGACAGCACAATCAAGCCTAGGTAGTTACCCGATGCGGGACCACCAGTCGTGGGTGTCGAATCGTTGTTCGAAGAAGGCGACGAGTATGCGGCTAGATATTACGTGCTACCACTAGCAGCAGCGGTAGCTACTCAGAGACACTGGCTGATAGCATTCACATCACCATGACGTGCTACCAGCTCAAGGATGGCTTCTTGCCCCATGATGAAGGAAAGGTCGTTTGTCATGTGTGGGATACCGAAGCGGCTGGCTACATGAGGGTAGAACTGGATTTGCCTCGTATTCATTTCGAAACTGGAAAGATCAGTCAGTTGACTGATGGTTGGGATAGTCTGCCTTTCTTTGCTGGAGGATAAGGAGAGGATTATATTGACTTGTAACGCTAGGTTGACCAACTACAGCGTCGACAGAATCCATCGAGCCAGCGAAGATCCGCAACAGTCACCCAGTAGTATTTCTAACGATGCCTACCCTTTATCCATGGTGCCAGGCTGGCAAAATTATGTAGCCCACCCATAGACGGCCCCTAGTATGAATACACTCTGCACGAAAAGTCCCCATTATAGGGCAAATTACCTGCTTGGACGTTGATTGAATGAATACAAGCCTGGAGGGCTAGAATAACAATAAATATCCGCGGCATGTTTAGGCATGACTATATGTTAAGGCAACTGATATGTAGAGATATACAGTAGATGATAAACCTGAGGGTTCTGCCACAGGCAAATACCTCATACTACGCCAACATAGGACTATACTGTAGTTTTATTAATATATAGTAGAATAAGATACAGAAACGTGTTAAAGGTCTGTAATCTACAAGGAAGAACTATAGAATATCAAGAAAAAAGTAACTCTACAGGCTACGAACCTTTTTTGGGACGATTGATGCCATCCTTGACCCCGGATTCCGGCTTCTAAATATTTTAGGGAGATGTTCAGGAACTCCTTATTCATCGTGCGACATTGATAACTCTTCACAGCTATGGAAACTCGAGTTGAACTCGCTGGCGTAATGCATACAAAGACTAGAAAAATGGCTCCCGAATGTTTGTAATAACCAAGCCCTACTCACAATTCAACCAGTAGCTAGTTGCACTCTTGCCAACCATGTGAATGGCAGTAATATTTGAATACAGAAAAGATTATCCCCTTTGACTTCTTTTCCGCTCACGGACAGTCTCGGTGTCTAAACATGCACTGGCCTCCTACCCTACTCATCTTTATTATTTGATGACGAATCCAGTGTTAGGCCGGCGCAATCTTATGAGTGGTCTTCCACAAGGGGCAATCATGGCGTCATCTCTGCGGTGTTAACCTCAGACTTTCAGATATTCCTCATGGGTAGCTATACGCAGGTTCAACAAAGCCACTCCGTACTGTGATGTCTATGGTGGGTTCCGTAGATGAAGGCTAGCTCAAGGGCAGAGTTCCCCTGAACTGCATACGGCGGATCAAAATCGGAATTCGAAGTCGGAATTAAATCGGGTTGCACATGTTAGCCTCATGAAGTTCGGCTTGACGCAATGCAATATTTCCGTGGATTTTCCGTCGCGGGTGATGCTTGATATTCGCCGCAAAACTACCAAGTGGCTAAGAGATGTTTTTTCTCCAATAATTCGGGTATTCACATCATGAAATTAAACCAGATGGAATCAAAACTAGGGCATTTCGCTCCTCTCCGAGATCATCGGCATTATTTTTAGATTGGTTGAGTCTCACTGCGTCCACCGGAAGTGTGCCACGCGTCGGGTCTTGCTGATCATCCAAACGGCGATCCACCGTACAGGTCCTCATTGGAATAAGCATCAGACAAGCTATTGCCATAATTTAATGGGCACCCATAATAATAACCTAATCTTCACCTTCCTGACGCAATCACATTGACCCACGGCGCATCCGGGGAAGATTACCAGTTGAGGAAAATGCCTCCCACGGCAGGAGATCTGCGATCAAGGGCTGTGCGGTGCAAGATCTGAATTTGTGGCTTAAATCCGACTTTTGATTCTCGTGTATGCCAGTCTAGCCATCCTCCATGCCCAATCTACGGTGACAGCTGAACCGTGGAGGAACCTAGGTAGCATGTTGAACCATAGGCCGAGACCATGGAAGAAGTCACGCGTCGCAATTACCTCGGGGATACTCTAGGACAGAATAGCCAATGGTGTTTGTACTATCGAACTTCGTCACCTCCTGCCGAGCAAAAGAATTGAGCGTTTTTGCGGGGTGCTGATCAGTGGATGCCTCAGAGTGCTGCGTAAACACCGCGCAACCATTTTACAGGGGTGTTGGCAGCAATGGTTAAACTGGTTTTAATAGAATTTAATTTATCTTTACAAAGAAGGGTAAAGTTTAAAACATTATCATCTCGATCAATTAATGGTAGTCGGCACGGTAGAGTTATCAAGTATATTGGAATTTATCTGCTGTAATCTGATAATATCTCTCTCTTTTGTAACCCTCTGCCCCATAGGGTTTAAGCAGTATGAAGTTACTTAGCATTCAGCTATTAAACTATGTGTGAAAGTCGTCCATCAATGGAGTCGCGTAGCGTATACTACGCATTGGGAAGCTGTCCGCTGATCACTATACATGTTTGCGACGCTTCCAGCAGGCTGCCCTAACCTTCTCATGATCGCCATAGAACTGAATAGTTCTGTGGATAGTAATTCAGACCCCAATGCTCATGGTATTGTATGGTTCGCCGTGAGGCCTTGACCCGACGGAAATAGCCATGCCGCACGCGGATACCAGCTCCACCACGGTGCAGGAGTTTTCCGCTCTCCTTGAAGGTTATGATGACATGGAAGCATGCGTACGATGAAGGCCTCATTGCGCATATTACCTTGGAGATGGCGTCAGGTGTCGCCTTAGGCCATCATGAGATTCGAACCCTATAAAGGAGTCAAGATACCCAAGTTGTTCAAGCATTCCTTTGCAACAGCATCACTGATTCAATAAGTCCACAGTTTCCTTACACTACTCACTCTTCACTCTTTACCGCACCGAATCTTTCATCATGAAGTTCAACGCACTCATCTCCGCTCTCATGCTATCCAGCATGGCCGCGGCCGCTGCGATTCCGACAGACGGTACAGTGACCAAGATCCAAGATTAAATCGGAATTTCCTTTCTAACTACTCATTCCAGGAGAGCCCCCAGTCCCAGCTCCAACCAACAATGGCGACGTCCCTCTGCCCCAGCAGGGCAATCCGGAACCGCCAATTAAGCGGGATGACAAGCCCGCTCCTCCCCCTGAGCCCAAGCCCGAGCCCAAGCCCGAGCCCCCGGCCAAGCGTGATGACGACAAGCCCGCTCCTCCTCCTCACCCCAAGCCCGAACACCCGGCCAAGCGTGGTGACGACAAGCCCGCTCCTCCTCCTCACCCCAAGCCCGAACACCCGGCCAAGCGTGGTGACGACAAGCCCGCTCCTCCTCCTCACCCCAAACCTGAGCACCCGGCCAAGCGTGGTGACAACAAGCCTGCTCCTCCTCATCACCCCAAGCCCGAGCACCCTAGCAAGCGTGGTAACAACAAGCCCGCTCCTCCTCACCCCAAGCCTGAGCACCCGGTCAAGCGTGGTGATGACAAGCCTGCTCCTCCTCCTCACCCCAAGCCTGAGCACCCGGTCAAGCGTGGTGATGACAAGCCCGCTCCTCCTCCTCAACACCCCAAGCCCGAGCCTACCAAGGTTTAAGCAACTCGGTAAACGGGATAAGCTATGCATCACAGCTCTGGTCAGTTCTGGAGTAGCAAGTGGTGAAAGCTAATTAATTTGATATATTCCCTTCTCTTCGGTGGATAGTCTTGGTGAACAATGAGAGAGAATTTCTGGTCCTAATTGCTCTGGGCATGGTTTTTGCCTGTCAGGTTTTCCCATGTACCTAGTTATCGCGAATGCGGGAGTGATTTTCTTTCGAATGAGCTATTGTAACCATGTTAATATTGTTATTGAGTTTTTTTTATCAGCAGCATTCCCGGATCGGACTAAGAAAATTCCCAGTAGCCTTCACACGAGAATAGGGCCCCAATTCCCCCATAGCTCAAGAGATGCCGCATCTAAGGTTAATAAGATTAGCCCTCCCAGGGATTACTCGGCCCTGGCGGTTAGCTACCAATGGTTGCATACCTACCTGCTGTCCCTGGGCTGTGAGTCATTAACGCACTCTGGTTTTCAATCTCCTGATAAGCCGTGTCAAAAGGCAAGCCGCGCGAAAAGTTTGCAACCATCCTGTCAAGACTGGGTGCTTCCAGCAAGGTGAGGGCTTTTCCAGACTTTTCTATCTCCTTGGCCTAGATTTTGTAATTACCACTCAACAGATATAGAAGGCATCCATATTAATTACCAACAAGTTATTGCTGCCTAATGAGAAGCCTAGTTTTAATTATATAAGATTTTATTTATGAGATATATATATAATAAGTTCACAATGCTAGCTGCGGCGTCGCAGATCCATTGGCTGACAATATCCATGTTCTCTGACAATACTACCTTAATTATATAGCTTCTTTGTTTGTGTTTTATCTTTTGTATACTTGAGTATCTTGTATAGAAGCCATGCATGGCAAGAAGTGGTTGCATTTACAAGCACAGGCACAGTGCTTTGATCTTCAATGAGTATGATTCTGAGAATGCATTTGTCTATGTGCGATCAAGTCATCGCTTGGTGGGAAACGGGCTGGCCAGCAAAGCAGCGTGGCTCCAGAACACGATGTAGCGCTGCTCAGACCAAGCGTGTTTTTCAGAAATTTTCGTTTCATTGCAATCTGTCTCTGTCAAGATCAGAGTTGTGTTGTCTGGAGTGAGCCACAGACTATGCAGGTGGTTCGGGGTGTCTTATCTGTGATTGTGGTTGCATATGCATTGACTGAAGGAGAAGACAGACACATCGGTACACCCAAGCCCAAGCATGGATCAGAGTTCAGGAGATGTAACCCAAACTTCGATTTTTTCAGGGTGGTCATGATAGGAAGCTGAATTTCCTGGTTTCCTTGCGCGGTTTTCTCTTATAGCAATGGAGTAATTGTGTGTGGGAGTGGACACTCGAGAAGGCGATGCAGAAGCCACTGAGTTATTTTCCAAGCCATTGACAACAAGGCGACGGTTAGGTTGAGGCTGGAAGCGAGATTGGAACCGAGATTGATGAATGTTGCGGTTGGCTGTGAAATTCCGCGCGTGTATTCTGGAACCGCGAGTGATTTATTCATCCACTTGCATCTCCTCCAACTGTCACCTTCTCCAACTTCGCCTCTTTGACTTTCCACTGAACCTGGTGCCCCTCACGATGGTAGAGATTGTCATAGCTTCTCGCATCATGCAGGAGATAAAGTTCTATAAGATGACAAGGATCGTCCCTGTGAGAAAGCTTTATCACCCACTCATTCCTTTCTATCGATCCCTCTATCAATTTTCTAATCTGTTCTCCATCCCCAGTTTCCTTCGTTATGGACCATGATCCTTCCAAAGGCCGAGTCCGCATTGAAGAGGAAGCTCATCGCAACGAAACACGATCTCTTTCGCGTCGGAACTCATCAATGTCCATCCATAGCGCTCGTGGAAGAGTCGTCGCTCCGGAGAATCTGTTGCCTATAACTTACAGAACACTGTTGGTCACTTCTTCTTTACAACATAACCTCCTCTCTGACGCAAGGATTTCAGCTCTTTCAAGGTCGATGATACAGAGTTGAAGACGGGGAGGAAAGACACCTCGAACAGGCAGGAACGGGAACAAATCAAAGGTCAGATAGACCCTACATTCTGATTCAACCTCTTCTGACGCTTTGAAGGAATTGCCGAGCTCGATTACCACCTTGTTTCCGTCGACGAACTGCAGCGACGTCTCTCGACCTCATCCCGAGGCCTCCAAAACGAGCAAATCAGTGGTCGCATCGCAGAGTACGGCAAGAACCAACCCTCACCCCCTCCTTCAAGATGGTTTCGAACCACAATGGGTTATATCTTTGGAGGCTTTGGCAGCATCCTTCTCGGGGGTGGTGTGCTGGTCTTCATAGCGTGGAAGCCTCTTGGAGATCCTCCTGCAGAAGCAAACCTTGCCTTGGCCATAGTCCTCGTGGCGGTCTGGCTCATTCAGGCCGCTTTCAATGCCTGGCAGGATTGGTCTTCTTCCCAAGTCATGGCATCAATAACAACTATGCTGCCGGATCAGTGTATCGCTCTTCGGGATGGGAATTCGACCTCCCTGGGTGCCGTTGATTTAGTCCCCGGAGATCTGATTCAAATCAAGCAGGGAAACAAGTTGCCTGCTGATGTTCGGCTCATTCAAGTTTCAACCGACGCCAAGTTTGACAGATCTGTCTTGACAGGTACTCGTCTCCTTCAGCTTATTGTTCGTCTACTGACATTCGTAGGTGAATCAGAGCCCGTCTCGGGAACAGTCGAGTCCACGAACAACAATTATTTGGAAACAACCAACATTGGCCTTCAAGGCACCTACTGCGTCTCCGGGACTGCTCTAGGGATCGTTGTGGGAACTGGGGACCAGACGGTGTTTGGCCGAATCGCTAGCTTGTCCAGTGGACGACGAACCGAGTTGACTCCGATGCAGAAGGAGATCTTACGATTCGTCTTGATCATCGTGTCTTTCGTTGTCACTTTCGTGCTCATTATTGTCATCGTTTGGTATGTACAACACCAAGAATGGCAGAATATAGAATTGACTCTTCCCAGGGCAGCATACTTGCGCAGCCACCATCCCGATTTCATCAATGTCCCAACTCTGATCGTCAGTTGCGTGAGTGTAGGCATAGCCTTCGTTCCCGAGGGGCTCCCCATCGCAATTTCAATGGGCCTTACTATTGCCGCTGGGATCATGAAAAAGAACAAAATTCTCTGTAAATCCCTGGCAACTGTGGAAACCCTCGGTGCTGTGTCAGTGATCTGCTCAGATAAGACCGGTACACTCACCAAGGTCAGTCGCCTGCTGCCTTCGCGAACTCATTCGCTAACACTTTCGCAGAGCGAAATGTTTGTCACGGACTGTTTTTCTGGCGGCGAAGAATATTCCTCCTCCGAGGCAAAGGAGCGCATGACACACGGGTCAAGTGGCGAGCTCCCAAACGAATCAATTGGTATAATCCGAACAGTTGGTGGCCTCTGCAATGCAGCTGAGTTCGATGCTACAACCATGGACCGTCCTTTGCACGCTATCAAGATCTTTGGTGACCCTACTGATCAAGCCATACTCCGGCTATCTCACTCCCTTTCCCCTGTTAGTGAGCTTCGAGCTCAATGGAAGAGAAAGTTTGAGATTCCCTTTAACAGCAAGAACAAATTCATGCTTCGTGTGATGAACCCAATCAACCAACTGGGAGGCAGGTAAGTAATCCCCGCTTGAGCTAATGAGTACGACCTTAACATTTCCTAGTTATCTGTTTATCAAAGGCGCCCCAGATATGCTTCTTCCGAGATGTCGATACGTGATTACCAGAAATGGCCAACCAGAAGAACTGTCTCAAGGAGACCGCAATAAGATCGAAGCCATCAAAGACCGCTGGTCCGCAGCGGGAAAACGTGTTATTCTCATGGCCCAGAAGCATGTGTCAGATGATTGGGTCTATGGCGTTGAGTCTTCTCAAGATGAGAAGATAGTTCATCAATCGGCCTTGGACGGTCTAACCCTTGTGGGACTCGTCGGTCTGATTGATCCTCCGGTACAATTCCAACATCCATTGTAATATTCTGTATTGACCATCGTGTAGAGAGATGAGATCCCCAGCGTGGTTGATATTCTCCGCAAGGCTTCGATTCGTATCATGATGGTAAGCTGTCGGAGGAGACCATGCGGGAATTGGCTAACAATTGCAGGTAACTGGAGACTACAAGCTAACTGCTCAAGCAATCGCCATTCAGTGCGGCATCATAACAACGCGTCCAGATTTAATCGACGATATTAAAGATCTCAACCAATTCGACAAAGCAGTTGCCCGATTACCAGGAGTAACCACTGCCATTGTGATTAGCGGACCTGAGCTGGCTGATCTCTCCGAGGAGGACTGGGACCAGCTGTGCAGCTATGACGAAATTGTCTTCGCCCGGACTACGCCCGAACAGAAGCTCCACATTGTCAAAGAATTCCAGGCCAGGGACAACATCGTTGCCATGACTGGTGACGGCGTCAATGATGCTCCTTCTCTTAAGGCAGCGGACGTTGGCATCGCATTAGGGAGCGGCTCCGACATAGCAATTGAGGCAGCTGATATCGTCCTTCTCGATTCCTTTTCTGCTATAGTTGAGGCTGTGAGGTACGGGAGACTCGTCTATGGTACCGGCCTCAGCATCCTCAAATTTGGCACCTACTAATTGAAGAATAGACAACCTGAAGAAAACCGTAATTTATCTCCTTCCAGCAGGAAGTTTCAGTGAGCTCTGTACGCCATCACTCCGCCAACTCCAAGTATCAGCCTACCTAACAGACCGCAGGGCCCGTCGTGACAAATGTCGTTCTAGGTGTTCCGCAAATTCTCTCATCCTTCCTCATGATCATCATTTGGTATGGCCTCTTGTCACACAAGGCAACATAAAAGAACAGCATAGCTAACAAGCCTAGCTGTCTAACTGACTGTGCCGGCGCAATCACCCTCGCTTGGGAAATGCCTGAATCCGACCTCCTTCTCCGACCACCCAGGGACCCGAAAAAGGACCGCCTCGTCGACGCAAAGCTCCTCGGCCACGCATATCTTTTCATTGGGTTATACGAATGCTTCATGTCCTACGTCATGGCATTTTGGTATATGCAGGTATGTTCTTCCATCAACCCTACATATACTGAAAAAAAAAAAAAAAAAAAAAAAAAAAAGACTCACACCGCGTGTGTGTTTATAGAGAAGAGGTATTCCCTTCAGCGCAATGGTCCTCCACTATGGGGATATGGACAGCCAATATGATCCCGACTACGTAACGCAAGTCGCAAACGAAGCGTCCTCAATCTACTTCGTCAACCTAGTCTTCATGCAGTTTTTCAACTTGCTTGCTGTGCGAACACGGCGACTGAGTATCTTCCAGCAGCCACCGATCCTTAATCGGGAGACGCAGAATCTGCTTCTGTTCCCTGCTATGCTTTTTGCATTGGCGGTGGTATTCATCTGTATGTTTCCAGCTTACTCTCTCCGACCCCTCCCCCACTTCAAATTCGTGACCAAAATGAAGAGAGAGAGAGCAACAGCTGACGATTATTTCTGTCTGGTGAAGTTCTCTATATTCCTGACCTACATGGTTCTATTGCAACGACCACGGTACCGGTTGAGTACTTCTTTCTCCCGATTGCATTTGGACTTGGCCTCCTTTTCCTAGATGAGATCAGGAAGTACTCGGTGCAGCGCTGGCCTGAGGGTATCCTTGCTAGGATTGCTTGGTGATGCATCAATCGGCATCTTGTACTGCGTCCGTTCGCTTCAACGATGCTTACCATACAGCATACACAGATTTCAGCTGCGGTCTGAGTCTTGACTTGGCTGCTCTGTTAGCTTCCTGTTCATCATGTTTCAAACATCGCTTGCTTGCCTGTTTTACCGTATCTAATAGAAAAGGGAATCCTAATTGATATTGTAGACAGTCATATATATGCCATATTGATGCTCATGCATATTAAATTAGTGTAAAGTGAACGAATAAGTGAACGAATGGTACTTGTTTTTTTAATCGTCAGCCACGCCACAGCACCCAAACACGCAGTCGAGTACCTTCATCATCATCATCATCATCATTATCATCATCATTAAACAGCTCACCCACCCGATTAGTTTTACTTATTCCCAGCCATCCACATCGCATCCAGGTAAAATGCAGGACCTACGGGGATTGACGACAACCTAACATTCCTCCTCCTTCCGCCCCCCCTGAACACCCAGCCCAGCTTCCCCATCCCCATCCCCCTCCAACAACCGACAAAACCGACTCCTCCCCCTAATCCAACTCCCCCACCAAAGCAACACATAAGGAATCGGCACACAAGCCAAACTCACAAACCCCACCAAGGACGTCGCCCAACCAACCCCCAAAGCAGTATACATCGGCCCCGCGGCAACAGGCAACGCGGCGCCCAAGACACTCCGAATAATAACCGAACTCGCCAAGGCACTCGCCGAATAGACCTTATACGCATCTGTGACGTAGGTCAGGAGAGACGTGAAAATCGTTTGGTATCCGAAGCCGAAGAGGAGACCGGATAGGGTCGGGATTATCCAGGGGGTTGTCGGGGTTGCCGTCCAGGCGAGCCAGAATAGGGAGATGGGGATTGTGAGGCTGCCGAGGCAGGAGAGGGGGAGGCGGTGGAGTTCGGGGCTGAATGGGAGTGGGAGGATTTTGAAGAGATAATAGGGGTTGGGGTTGGTTTTGGTGGTGGTGGAGGATGAGAGTGCGGTGGAGTATTTGATGTCCCAGTAGATTGCTACGAGGCCGGTTGTGCAGGCGCCTATTCCTACTATTTGGTGGACGGGGGTGTTAGTTGGGGTTGAGTTGTATTAGATTAGGGTTTGAAGGGGGAGGAGGGGCGTACATGGAAGGAAAGCGAGGGAGGTCATTTTGATGCTGAAGTTGTAGACCTCTGGGAAGATGATGGGGTAGGCTTGGAAGTAGAAGAATACGAGGGCGTATACAATCCCGACGTAGATTGATGTTGCGAGGATGATTGGTTCGAAGATGAGCATGTATAGCGGACGTAGGAAGATGGTAGTCAGGTCTGTGTCGAGTTTGGATATTGGGGCTGAGATTATCTTTCCGGATAGCTTGGTTAGTTCTTTAGCTCGGCGTTTGAGGATTACAGGGCCGAATGTTTCTGTTTTATGATTAGTCTGGATTGTTTGGCTGTGCTTGGAGGACGTACCTGGTAAGAAGACGAGGCCGATTAAGGCCACGCCGGCGAATATTAAATCCACCCAGAAGGACCATCTCCAGCCATGCTCAGACGCGAATCCAGATATGATAGGCCCCAGGATGGGCCCAAAGCTCGCTGCCTAGCTCCGCATTAGTGGACGTTGTGAGGTCCTGCGTTGGTTGACTTACACCCATATAAAAAGCCATCGCTCTGCCCCTTGGGGTGCTCTCAAAGATGTCCGCGTACGCCCCTCCAATAACAGTCTGCGGAGCAGCACCCATACACCCACATCCGAAGCGGAAGAATAGAAGAGATGACCAGTTGGGAGCAAGGGCGGTTGCAAGTGTGAAGAGGAAGAAGCCTACAAAAGTATAAAGCAGGACGGGACGTCTTCCGATGGTCTCGCTCAATGGGCTCCATATTAAGGGCCCGACAATATATCCGATTAGGAACACTGAGGTAGGCAGACTGCTCTGTCCGTTGTCTTCTAGGTTGAACGCCTCCAGGATATAGGGGACAGCATTGCTCGGGAGGGAGGAGGAAACGCCGCTGTTCATGACAGACAGTAGGGTGAAGCAAACAACATAGACTTTCTTTTGCAATGGCCAATTTTTCGGGTTTTCCTTGGGGCAGTCGTCGAAGGTTATCACAGAGGCAGGTGTGGAATCCGTGATAGGGGTGTTTGGGGGAGTCGGTTGCGGTGAAATGAATCTGTCTTGGTAGGATTAGCACATGGCAAGGCCAAGCAGGTGAAAGTATCATACCTGGCAGCTGGCTACCTTGTGTCTTCTCCGGATCGGGAATTTGGTATTCCTTCTCGGCTTCCATGGTGGAAATGATTTGGTTACACTATACTCGGAGAAGTGCTGGAATCCGTCCGGGCAGTTGATTTAAGTAGGAAGAATCGACCCCTTCATTTCCTTTGCAGCTACGAATTTGACTCATAGGAACGGATTAGACCTGTCCAGACACATGCGAAGAGCAATCTCTTCTTCCACTTTGTTCTGTTCCCCCAATGAGATGTTCGTATAGGAAGACTCTCGCACTAGAGCCCGGCGCCGGGATCGGCCCCGATCGGTGCCGGTCATAGTGCCGGGTCATCTCGCTGCAAAAGCCGACTCGGCTCAGATCAACTTGATCAAGTCCTTTCAACCATTAGGACGCAATGCATTAGATATGCAACCCATAGCCCTGTGACCAGCTTTGAGTGGTCGACAGGGTCTGGCCCAATTCTGAGGAACAGACCCCCCTTCCATGAATGGAAAAGATGGGCAGCAAACATTTCTCTCCAGGCTTCATATTTGTGTTCATGGTGTATTGACGGTGATGTCAAGTACGACACAAGTCAGGAAGAAAGTCGAAAACATCCGTCTGGCCTTCCTCGAATAGGTCGAACGAATCGGCTATCGGCGCAGTCAAGTTCCAGTTTGGGATATCGAACCCTAGTAATCTCGGGAGAACAGGTTCTGACCTGGGCTCTGCAGATGAAGGAGCGGTCAGGTCGGCATATCGATCCACCCGTAGAGTTGGGTTTTCGACCGTGGACGCTGGCATTTCCGTTGGGTTGAACTCCGCGCTAGTAAATTGTGGAGGCCTTGGAGGCCCAGCAGTGCCTGGTTGGACGCTACTCTCGTTGCTACATAGATCTTGCTCTGCGAGAAGGGCTCCGGCGTAGTTCACAAATATCTGGACAGTTCGGTGGATGTCTGGGTAGGGTGGCTTTTTCAGGTATTCCAAGATCTGGTGGACTCGTTGCAGAACCAATCGCCGATTTATCAATGTAGGGTGCCATCGAGCTACTCTAATTGCAAAGGTTGCTGGAGACTTATAAGCTTGAGGAAGATCTTGATAATTAAGACACTTACCCATAAATGCAATAGTTAGGGCTGGATACGTAGGAGCCCAAGTCAATTGGCACCTGTATGCGGATTCTGCCACCAATTGTGTCAACTGGTTCTCGATTATCTCGACCAGTGACCTCCAGAGACTAAGAACAGCGTCAGGATTAACGTCCTGGGCAGCATCGGGGGTCTGTTGCAGTTTTTGTATCCTAGCAATCGCCGCGCAATATGTAAAAACCTGGAGAGTGTTAACATTGGTTTCCGGAAATGGTAGTTAAACCTACCTTGGCATAATTCAGCATTAATTTCAAAGATGATCGCTGAAAGGCACCGGGGTGAAAGGCGTTTTCTAGTAAATCAGCAAAGTCAGCAAAGAAATAAAAAATGGCTCGAATAATAACTCACGCTCATGTAGGGCGTCCCATTCATCCCACCACTGCTGGAGCCTCCGCATGATTCCTGGAAGTTCTGTCAATATGATTTGGGCAGCATTGGTCTCCTCAATTATCTGTCGGCCCCTTGTTCGGATTTGGTGATATTCAATGATGGAGACTGTTCTTAGGTCACAATGCAATGACAACGGGTAATCAAGGAACTTCCGAAGCTTTGAGATATCAACATCGCCCAATCGTGATTTTCGACCCGTTCCGCTTGCTACATCCAGTTCGAGTATGGCGGAAACAAGCCATGTGCGTGTCTGCCAGACAAGCTTCCGGTCCTCCATGCTTGCTGTGAGGTAGCTTCTCGGGGCCGGCGTATGAGCCAACAAGGTATCCAGTGATTTCTCAAGTCCCAAATCCAACGCGGTCCGCAGAATAAGAGCCGTAGAAAACCAGGTCTTTTCCGAGTACGCCGCGAGGAGAATCATCCCCTGTACGGTTTCCAACTTGGTGGGTTTGGCGAAAAAGGAATCTTCCGCCAGCCTTTGGGCTTCATCTTGAAGCACCCGTTGCAAGTGAATATCGCCGCGGGTATCAGGGGCTGCGCGACTCGCTAGATAGACTATCACCGTAAAGCAGAAGAGTGATCGCGCGCGGACGGAGTCGAAAGTATCTCGAACAGGGTCAAACAGCGGCAGGAAGTTCTTGCTAGAATTCATGAATCTAGGATAGATCAGTTTGCAATCTTATAGATGGCGTTTCTGTTTCGCTAACCTTTCGTAAATGGACCGGGCATCCTCATCGCTGATGATGCCACGGGAGATAATGTCGCCTTTCGGATCCGACACATCGGACTCTCCAATGAAGATCGGAGAGCTTTCATCGAGGTTCACAGACATGGAATGCATGACCGACTGCGGCGCAATCATCTCCTGGGGGCTAAACTGCTGTAGTTCGAAGTTCTCCAGGTGACTGCTCGACACGGACATGTTGCTTCTCGGGCTTGCCGCGGGGCCTGTACTGAAACCACTGCGCGGACTGCACTGCGTCAGAGATTCCGATCCAGATCACACCAACACCGATAAATGCAACTTACCGAGTCGGTTGATTTCCATGCCGCCGCCTCTCCGCCGGTCGTGGTCGGCTGATTGTATCCAGGACACACTCATGCTCATACCCGCTGGCTCGGCATCGCGAGCACGGCATCCGGGTGCGAGCATCGCAGCGAACCTTTTGCTGCCTGCATCTTCTGCAGCTCTTAAATAATCTTTCTGACATTCTGATACCAACGGGGTTGTCCCTTGCCGGTGAGACTCGGGGCTTTTAGGAACCCAAGAGTCGGAGCCGATTCACCGCCTTCAGTTGTCTTCATGCAGCTCACAGATGAGTCATTATACTACCAGATGTGCATAACTATTTATCTGCGAGTTGAGATCAGGCCATAAGGTAATAGGGAGTTAATGACGACATAATCCGATATGGTGTAACGGTCAACATCGTCGCCTTTCAAGAAATTGTGCGCGACAGCTCGGGGTTCGATTCCCCGTATCGGAGATCTCCTTTTTTTTTTTATGTTTTTGATAAGACACCTGA
This sequence comes from Aspergillus cavernicola, assembly GCA_027569065.1. Classification (NCBI taxonomy): domain Eukaryota; kingdom Fungi; phylum Ascomycota; class Eurotiomycetes; order Eurotiales; family Aspergillaceae; genus Aspergillus; species Aspergillus cavernicola. The sequence continues at coordinate 203,906 of JAPDEK010000044.1, forward strand.
ATCTTGGTTTATTATTTTGTTCCAGGATATATGGAACAACAGGTGGTGATTAACCATTAAATCACATGTCCGGGACAGATGTCGTGCCATTTCTCTGAGTTAACCTCGCTCCCTAGCACTCGTATGGCTCAACCTCTGTACCTTTTTCAAGGCCAGCAGCCTTGTCTTTTGGTTCGAGGCCTGTAACAGATTCTGCAATATCATAAGGAGTCTGATCTGAATGCATGTGACTGCTGAGACTTCAGTGGACCTTAGAGACAGCGACGACCTTGGTCTAGTGTACCCAGCACATAGTATACTAGTATACTAATGTTCACCTACTGATGCAGTTTGGAGTTCGCTTGTATAGAGTCCTGGCAATAATAATGTCTCTAGTATTTGTAGTTTGATTAGACAATGCTATTGCTATTGTGTAGAGGGGTGAGAGGAGCTTACATACAGTTTATGCCCATGGGGCTCTCAACTGACTCGAGGGATCTGATGTTGCTTGCTACTTGTGGAGGAAAACGAGGTTATTTTGTTGTGACCTTTATTATTACCATAGGGGAGGATTGACTAACTAGTATGAGTTAAACTCAGCTAGTAGATGAAGTGAGAGCACCAGTTGCCTTTACTATTAGGGGCAACATGAACTGGATGGTTGAATAAATAACATATAGCTAGCCATGCGAATGTGTGTCTATCATTTACAAGAAAGGAAGGAAGGATGGTTTAGGGTGAAGACACCATTTAACCATGCTCAAACCCCATCCATCCGTCAAGAAGCATATAAAATGTCTGATCTGTGCTGAATCGCAATGGTTGGAGCATCCATACCCATGCCCGGTTCAATAGCAAATCTATCGAACGAGTCTGAAGGGCCCCATGGCATTGAACAATGAAGGCATCTAAACCACATTAATCAGCTATCTATCCATCCATATCCCAAACAAAACCAAGAGAAGAAAACAACATACCTGCGGCGCAGTAGGAAGATAAGTATCCAGGCGCAAATACCAAACAGTATCATCATCAACGTCAGGCAAATCATCCGGAAGCGAAAACGTAATCCGACCAGCAGTGTTAGGAATGCCATCCTGGAGTTTGAGCTGGTAATCAGACTTGACGAAGCCCATATCGAGAACAGGGTTGTTGTGGAGCCACAGGCTGTAATTGCCTGAGGGGAAGTTGTCGTAAAGCGTTCCGCAGCGGCCGCTGTTGCGGTTGAATCCGATTTCCACGTCCCAGTTAGGGGCGAGAGTGGCGTTCTCGGGGACGCCTTGGTAGACGTTGATGCAGGAGTAGTCGCGCTTGCCCCAGGCTGGATTTGGGGAGTTCGGTTAGTTTGGGAGATGGGGGGTTGTAGAAGGGGGAGGGTGACTTACGAGCCCACTTGTCGAAGGCGGCGGAGGCGGTGGTAGCGAGGAGACCGCTGACGAGGGTGGCGGTGAGCTTCATTTTGGTGGATTAACGAAGTTAATGGTATCAAGGGAGGGTAGGTTGAGGAAGTGCTGGTTGCTGGGAGTGAACGTCGGAGGGTATTCAATATTTATAGGGAAGGACCCTATGATCCAGTGATTGGACCCTGATTGGGCGCGTCTTACAATCCTGCCACTTTCACCTTGACTCGGGGTGGTTCTGCAACTGACGGAAAGCCCGGGGATGCCAAGGGAGCGAACAACAAAGCTGAAGAGCTGAAGTCCAAGGGTGCACCAAAGCCCCAAAGAAGCAATATACGAGAACCGAGACACAAGCACTGAAACCCAGCGACTAGGAGAGGTTCCAACTTTCCACAACAGCCTAAAAATACACCACAGCAGGGACTTGAACCTGGTCGGATCAAAAGACATCTGACTCCTGAGACCTCTGACGAAGGCCAAGCAAGTTCCAGTCCACTTCTGTATCCACATGTGGTTCTTTGTCAACTCTGGACTGTCAGGGCTGACTCTGGAGCCTGCAATTCTTGGGCACGAGGTATTCAGTCGAGAATGCGGAGGCTGTCTTGGTAAAGCCCCAGATCGTATTCGGTCAGCCACAAAGCTGACCATTGACCACGAATCCGGAGAGTCACTGGACGGTTGACAATGCGGGATGTTGGGCAATAGTGGAGGGAGGCTTCGTCGATCTAACGAGGACGATCAGTTCTACTAGTAGAAATGGGTACTGGGCCCAGCTGTTACAGTTACAGTGATAGTACTACAACGATTAGTAGGAGAAAGGAGTAAAAAGTGTCAGAGAGATTAACATTATAAAATAAAAGTCAAGTCAAGCGAACAACAGTCTATTACAAGATCCCAGGGTAACAACCAACCAAAACCAAAACCAATCCCAAACCGAAACCCAAGCGCCAAAAAGAACGACAACAATGAAATAAAAAGTCGAGTACAATATTAATATGAATGAGAGTCATGGTTTGAGGAAACCCATATCCTTCCAACTTTGCACATATCGCGTCGCCAACTCAGCACTAACAGGCCCCTGAGCAGCCATCGCCCGGGAATGCTCCTCAGAGAGCCTGGTGTCCAAAACCAACCCCCCACAAGCCATATGCAAGAAGTCGTCAGTGAAGAACTCTAGAATCTTGGCCGCCGGGATGTCCCGCTCGGCGTTCAGCGGCGAAGAACGCAGGAGCTCCAACCACTCCTGGAAAGGAATGATCCTGTCCGATGGGATCCCGAGAGCCGAAGTCAGGATCTTGGACATCTCCTTCCAAGGCTGTCCGACCGGGTTATCAAGATGATACACGGGGTAAGCATCGGGTTCGCGGCCGCTATCGTTGACCTCGGGGAGCAGGACGTCAATCATGGTTTGGGCGACCGTGTCAACAGGGATCCAGTGCAGGGGACCGTCGAGATCCGGGAAAGCGCCTAGACTCTGCGAAGACTTGATGAGGAAGGGCATGTGCTCCTGGGTAGTCCAGAAGGCTCTTGAATTGGAGCCGGTGATTTGACCAGGGCGCACGACCATGGGGCGGAAGTGTTCGGGGTACCGATGGAGGGTCTCATCGATCATGCGCTCACAGACCCATTTGGCTTCGGGATATCCCAAGGGGAGGGTGGTGGAGAGGGGGACCCGTTGCTCGAGAACGCGTTGCTGGGGAGCGGAGCCGACGACGCTAATGGAGGAGACGAACTGGAAGCCGATACGGCTACCGGAGCGGGGGACGGAGGCCATTTCGCGGGCGAGGTCGAGGAGGTTGCGGAGGGCCTGGAATTGAGGGACGAAGGTGTGAATGGGGCGACGCAGACTCATGGGCCAGGCGTTGTGCACGATGTGCGTGGCGTTCTGGGCGAGCCAGGTGTAGTCCTCGGACGAGAGGCCGAGTTTAGGGTCGGCTGTGCTTCCGTCGAGGAAACGGAGTTTCTCGTCTTCGGCTGCGGTGAGGGTCAATGTTCGGGACGAGAGGGCTTCCCTTTGTCGGACCACACCGGGGACCTTGCTGGGCCGGTTCAAGCAGACGACTGTGCGAACGGATGGGTCACGAGCGAAGCCAGCGACGAGGTAAGAGCCGAGGCTGCCAGTTCCGCCGGTGATGATGACGACGGCGCCGGTGGCGGTCTGGCTGGCGTGGTCAATGGGGGTTGAGGTCGGGGGTGTGAATCCGGCAGTGTAGCGGGCGATATACTGTTCCGCAAGCTCCTCTTGCTCGACGATGTTCCGTTTCGGGGGGGTCTTGGTGAAGTTGAAGACTGGCTTCTTGAGTTGCGAGAAGTGCTCGCCTTCTGGGAGAACCACCACACCGGGTCCATCTCTCGGGGTGGAGATGATGAAAGGCTCCTGGAAGTTGTCGGTAGAGGAGACTCGGGTAGGGGTGGATGGAATGGTATCGCCGGCATCAGAGCTGTCACTGGAAGACGAGGAGGCGTGGTTCTCACCATCAAGTGAAACAGCGGAAGATGGGTTCAGGGAGTGCGAAATAAAGATGGTGAGCTTGTCCATGGTGGAGGCTTCGAGCAGTTCGCTGTGGTCAGGGCTGAACTTGAAGACACCCTCGATCTCACGGGCGAGTTCCATCGACATCAGGGAGTCGACACCAATATCCGCTAGTTCTGCATCTCGCTTGATCTTCTCAGGCTCGATACCAGAGACACTGGAGAGGAGCTGGCGGACCTGGTTTGAGATATCAGGCTGCGCCGCCTTGGTCTTCGCGGGCGCAGCAGCTGCGATCTGCCTCGGTTGGACGTGTTCTCTCTCCCTGACAGGGGCTGCAGCCGGAGTAGTCGCAGGGTCAGTAAACTCATTGAGAATCTTACGCATGACCATCTTCGGAAGCCTGCTGAACTTGGTTCCCATAATCACCTCCGTAAGAGCCCCAGTGCGAGAGTCGAACACAAACACATCGGACACGTAAAGCCTCTCAGACACACGCGTGTGACGAGCAAGAACATGCCAGATCTCAGGGCCCTCATCCTCGGCCTCCTTCGCAGCGACAGTGGGAGAGCGCATCCACAGTTCACAGCCGGTAGCAATGAAGACATCATCGGGGCTGCGGTCGGTCATGCAACTCACCCAGATGCCTCCAGTCTGCATGAAACACTCACTCAACGGCACATCGAGCCAGGTATCCTGAGTCCGCTTCCTGCGCACGGTTCCAGCACTCTGGAATCCGCTTCCCACCAACCGCTTCAGACTGCGGTAGAGGTCAGTGTATTGGATAACGTCGCTGAAGCCCTGGTACACATTGCGTCCCTGGAGAACGTGGACCTCATCCTCGGGAACATCGGCATTCGCCAGATCCAGCAGATCAGTACACTGCTTATGCCGGACAATACGCTCCAGCCGTCCAAATTCCGCACGGTACGCCGCGTCGTCGGTGGATCGGAAGTGCAACACACCCTTGACGTGGAGCAGAGTCGCGGTACCGCCATTGTGCGTGCTGATGATGGACCAGTCCCAGATCTTGCGGCTGTCATCAGTAGCACCAAGCTGCAGCCAGAAGGCTCGAGTCGGGTCCAGGCAGACAGGGGCGGAGTTGACCATGTCGAGGGACATGGGTTGGAGGCGCTGCTCTTTCCACTCTGGGTGGAGACTGAAGAGGGCTTCGATGGCCATGTCAACTTCTAATCCGGCGGGGCAAATAGCTGCCGTGCGAGCCATGATGTGACCAGCAACCATGGCTTGGTATTTCTCGGATTCGGTGTTGATCTGGAATCGGGGACGGGCTCTGTTGTGCTTGTCTTGGGCGTGGAAGGAGCCATTAGAGTCTTCGTAGCCGACGAAGCTCCACAAACCGTTTTCTGGCTGGATAGCGGCACCCTTGCTCGCTCCGCTACCTCCTTTCGGAGCGGTGATCGCGAGACCGTGGATTGATTTCGCGAACTGGCGGGGCGGGAGGATGAGATGGTTGTAACGGTCCATCTGGAGAGAGTGGTGCTGCCAGAATGAGACTGCGAGACCTTCCTTCCACAGACACTGAGTAGTCTCGGTCAAGCTGTCCAAGCTACCACGGGCACCGGTGATGTTAACAGCTTGGAAGTATTGACGCGACTGCGGGCCGATGGGTGTGGAACTGCCAGATGCCGAACGGAGAGCGCGGCTTGCCATCGTGGTGATGGTGGAGTTGGATCCGGCTTCGATCCAGATACTATCCGGGTAAGACTGGGCGAGACGCTGGACAGCGTGGTTGAAGTAGACCGGGTTGCGGAGGTGGTTGGCAGCGAAGCTTGAAGAGAGACGGGCTCCTGTCGAGGGGGTGGGGGATGCATGTTCGATGTGGATGACAGGGGAGTTGAATGTCAATTCCTCGGCGAGTTTGGTAAGAGGCTCGACGATGCTGTCGGCGAGACTGCAGTGGAAGGAGTTGGTGACGTTCAACTTCTTGTGGCGGAAGGAAGGGTATTTAGCAGCGATGATCTGCAGAACGCCTTGAATGGCGGCAGTTGAGCCAGCAAGGGTGAAGCTGCGCGGGCCGTTGTAGCAGGCGACACTCGCGGGATGGGGCTCGTCAGGAGTCTGTTGAGCAGCTTCTTCGAGAAGTTCCTGGATAACGCTCTCATCGGCCTCAACAGCGGCCATGGCACCACGGTCACTTCCCCATTGGTCCCGAATCAGACGGGCACGGCCGGCGACCAGCTTGATGGTATCCTGGACACTAAGAACTCCAGAGATACACAAGGCAACGAGCTCACCGAAACTGTGGCCAACAACAGCAGCGATCTTGCTGTTGGGGATGCCACATTCCATCCAGGCTTTAGCGCAACTGTACTGCATAGCGAAAAGCATGGACTGCAACTTGACGGTGTCCGCGATAGGGTCGCAGGAGAAGATCTCGGGGTAGATACTGTCCAAGCCTAGTGCAGTCATCGCACTGTCGCACTCATCCAGGTGGTAGCGCAGGATGTCAACTTGGTCGTAGACAGCGCGGTTCAGACCGACAAAGGTAGAGACCTGTCCGCCGAAGCAGAGAATCACCGGGCGAGCAGCCTGGCTAGCATCTTCTGCGGAGGACGCGCCACGGGAGAGGATCGTCTTCAACTCAGGGATCGAGCGACAGCTAAAGATCAGCTGCCTGCGCAGGGTGCGGCCGGCTTGACGACTAAGGTTGGAGGCAATGTCAGCCAAGCGTAGTGACGGCCGAGCGCCAATGTATTCAGAGAGACGCGCGCAGTAAGCGGCGATCTCGCGGTCGTCGGTACCGGTAATCCAGAAGGGAAGGGAGACACCCTCTTGAATCGGAGTCGATGGGCCCTTGGGGGACTGGAGGAGCACCATGGAGGTGTTAGATCCGGACGCTCCGTAGCTGTTGACCAAAGCCGCCTTGCGGGGTGCATCCCAAGCACGGAGCACAGTGCTGATATGCATCTTGTCGGTTGCATCAGCAATACGCGGGCTCAGACGAGAGTGACTCGCCTGCGGCGGGATGAAGCCCTCATTCATCATCACAAGAACTTTGATAAGAGACACAATCCCAGCCGCAGCCTCGGTGTGTCCAACATGTCCCTTGACAGACCCAAGGAAGACTGGCTTGGAGCGGGCCGGAACATCCAAAGCATTCGAGATACTGGCATACTCGGCCGGATCCCCAACGGCAGTCCCGGTGCCGTGGGCCTCAACGAGGGAAATATCCCCAGGCACCAGACCAGACTTGCGAACGACCTGCTTGAACAGAGACGACAACGAAGGCTTGTTGGGAACAACCAACGCAGTGCAGTTCTGGTTCTGATGCACCGCAGAGGCGGCAATGCAGCCGAGGATCTGGTCACCCTGGGCCCTGGCATCGCTCATGCGCTTGAGCATCACACATCCAATTCCCTCAGCGCGGCAGTATCCGTCGCCCTTTTCGTCGAAAGGCTTGCACTGTCCAGTCGGGCTGAGGAAGCTGGCGGCGCCGAGGTTCTGGAACCAAAAGGGGCTGCTGTGGACAGCGACACCACCTGCGATGGCGGAGGAGCACTCGCGTGCCAACAGAGCCTTGCAGGCAAGGTGGACGGCCACGGCAGACGAGGAGCAAGCTGTGTCGATCGTCATCGAAGGTCCGGTCCAGCCGAACTGGTGAGAGACGCGACCCGCAAGGAAACTGCGCAGGTTCCCTGTCGCTGTGTAGGCGCTGGAGTCGTGACACGAAACATGCTGGTCGTAGTCTGTCGTACTGATACCGACGAATGCGCCAACGGACTCTTCAGGGAGTTTGGGCTCGCTGCCTGCAGGTTGTGCAAAGTATCCAGACTGCTCAACGGCTTGGTAGGCAGCCAGGAGGAACAGACGGTGTTGCGGGTCCATGGCCGCAGCCTCGCGAGGGCTCATCTTGAAGAAGCTATGGTCGAAAGCGTGGCGGTCCTTCACAGCGTTGTAGTACCAGGTTCGAGAGCCCGGATCCTCGCGCCAGGGTGTGTCGAAGTCGATGTCTGATTTGACCTCTTGATGCTGCGATTTCCCCGTGCGCAGCATCTCGGCGAATTCGTCCAGGTCGTCAGCCCCAGCGACCTTGATTCCCATACCAACAACAGCAATCATGTCGCTCTCGTCGAGGCCAGAGAAGTCCTGCGGTTCTTGCGCGACCGACTTGCTGGGTGTTCCCCTTCCTACCATAGCCTGGTACACTGGTTGGACCTGACTAGCCATCGTCGGTGGGATAGACTTCTCAGACCCGAAGCAGACAACGCGCGACCCAACAAAGGCAGGATACGCAGCCGAAAACGTACCGTACCAGTCGCAGTGTTGAACCAGGATACTGCGGACAGCAAGCTCATGCAACGGGGTTCCCTCAGCAGTCGGACTGCCCCCGGTGCTGTTAGAATAACTAGCCAAAGCCATAGCCGGCGTGGTCGCAAGCTGCAGATCAACCATGCGATCACACAAATCCACCAGGGTATCAGTATCGGTCTTTCTCACGTCACACGGGTCATGGAAGCGCCCTTGCAGGGATACCTCGGCGGCTGTTAAGCCGGCAGCCCGTAGCTCTTGTGCGACTGTGGCTGCTGCGCGCCCAGAGCTTGTTAGTGTGGCCCTGGAACGGTCGTATTGGACCGCAATGTAGACTTCGGGATGCCGCCGGGTGAGGATGTCGCGCATCTTCGCTTCCTGCTCTGCCGTTGTCCAGGCCACGGAGTATGATGTGGACCTGTCGTTTCCAAGGTCTTCTTGTCGTGATTCTTCCGCGTCGACGAGGGCTCCGACGAGCATGGCCAACCGAACTGCAACGGCGCCATACCGGGCTAGGTCATCAATGCTATGTGAGCTGGCAACAGCGAATGTGCTCAGCAACCCAGTGCAGAATCCAATTGCGCTCGTGTTCTTATCGACCTCGTAGCACGGCGACTGGGCGTCATCGTTCTCATGTGTAGTGGCCAGATAGCGCTCGTATTCCGTGAGATGGCCTAGGACGACAAATGGTGTGAGTATAATATTAGGTAGGTTGAGTTGGTCCGGGAGGGCGTCGATAGGGTGGTTGAGGAGGCGGTCTAGGTCCTGTAGTAGTTCTTGGGGAGGCAGCTTGCCCGTTGACTCCGGTAAGGCGTTGCTTAGGGCTGTCCAGTAGGTCGGCAGGGTCGAGATGGTTTCTTGGATCCAGCTTCGCTGGCTGCTGGAGTCGATATCATTGCGGAGCTTGGTCAGGGCCCGCTTGTCGAAGGTAAGGCTTTGGGAGCCGAACACCAGGAGGGTCTGGCCCGATTGACTGGAACCTTCGGTCCTCTTCATCATGAGGGAATCTGGGGAAGGAAACAAGGGGGGGGGTCCGGGGGGTAAGAGTCGGTGAGCGAATAATAGGTATAAGGAATGGAATGAAGGGACGAGGGCAAAGAGCCAGTCAAAGAGAGTGAAGAGAAAACTGATGAAGAGGATATCGGAGCAATAAGCAAGGTAAAGTGATAAAATACATTGTAGCCTTTATACCGGAATCCCACAGGCAACCCTTCTGAGCAGAATGTCTCCAGCTCTTCCTCCAACCTCTCCGGTCTACAACCCCCGATTGGACAACCGGACTTGGAAACAGCGGAATCTCGGACTTCACGATTAATGGTGCTGCAAATAGGTCCCATTGTTAGGTTTCGCACGGCCGGAAAAGAAATTATCGGCTTATCGGGCCCATCCTGCAAAGGTGGCGATGCTACCCTTCGGTTGAGGCGCATCTCTTGCTCCCTTCTCATTACATCTGACGATTCTAGAATCATGTTTTACAGGGCCATGGACCAGGGCGAAGCAAGCGTGGCCTGAAGGGCTCCTGCTGTCTGTCATCTCAGCCTCTGTCATGTCCAGCTCCAAACAGACAATTCCACGTTGGATGGGTCAGCCCCCGAAAAATATAGATATTCCGAACCCCGGATGGCCGAAAGAGGGTTATCGATAGTTCCAGATGCTCCATTCCTCTTGCATGAACAAGTGGATGTTCGTATCTTCAGCAGTCCTGTCGACCCATCGACACGGGTAAGCTCCATGATTGGAGATCACCGCATGTCAATCTCGAGCTTCGTATCGGGGTTTCGACTTTCGACATCGGAAGCGGCGGTATTGCCTGCTATTTGTTTGATGGAGGCAACCGATGTGTTCGACTGGCAGACCATTACGTACATGATATACAACGGCAAGACATGTCTTAATGTGAGTCGACGACCTCTTCTATGAATCATTTTGCCTGGATGGTGTGTCATCGGCAGGGAGTTCCTGAGACTCTGGGTCGCCCTGTAGGTACCAAATAGTCTAAAGTAGTAACTCGTAGCGGTCCACCTACATAAACGGATCGATAGCCATTGGCTGGATGTCGTGGCTATCACGTACCAAGCATTTTAAATGATTTTGAATATCTGACGATGATTAATCTTTTCGGAGTGGATCGACTACGAGCACTAGACAGCACTAGACCATGAACACTGGGGCCCACCGACCACGTAAACGTATTCAGACCAACCTTTCGGGCATCCTCTGATCCTGCGGCGTATTTACACGGCGTTATTTCAAGTCCGACGCCAAATAGTGCCTCTTACGTTTGCTGCGACCCCACGGCCAGCGCCCATTCCCGAACAATGGGGCCGCAGGCTCAGGGCTGAGCCTGATTCTCACCAGGTTTGGGCTATATTTGTCGCAGAAAATGAACTCTGATCAGCCGCTGCAATCTCGGGCCCTAGATTGTCCTGAACCAACTTAGTCCGTTCAGCTAAGCCGCGATCCAGCTGTCTGCCTCGTGTTCAATGTACTCCGGAGGGTCTCCGTGGGAGTGGCCCCTGCATATTGAATTTCGAAACCTCGCTTATGGGGGCCGGGCTGAGGGAAAAAGAGTTGAATGACGAGATTCCCCTTTTCAGCCCAGCTGCTGAGTATATTAGTATATATGCCGCCGTCGCAGATCAAAACTCCGCCAGACTTTAATCACTCAATCACGGTTTGGTTGCTGTAGCTTCGCAAGATGGGTCGCTTTACACTCTTTCTCTCTTTGGCGTCACTTGCAGTCCCCTCGTTCGCTCTCACCAACCGTCAGCTCGGAAATGACGTGACTTACGACTATGTCGTTGTCGGTGGCGGCACCGCTGGTCTCGCCATTGCCGCCAGACTTGCAGAGAGTCCTGATGTAACTATCGCGGTTGTAGAAGCTGGTGGGCACTACGAAACCGAGGGTGGCCCTCTCAGCATCATCCCTGGATTCGCTGGAACCGCCAACACCGGCACGGATCCTTCTGACGTTTCCCCGATCGATTGGAACTTCGTTGCTGAACCTCTGGCTGTGAGTGGTCGGTTCATTATCAGATCTGCATCGCCATGCTGACGGACTATCTAGGAGGCCAATAATCGCGAGCTTCGCTATGCACGAGGCAAGACGCTTGGAGGATCCTCCGCCCGGCACTACATGGTCTACCAACGGTCAGCATCATTCCCTACCTTAGGCGACTCCCTAGAGCCTCTACTAACTCGCTGCAGTGGAACCAAAGGGACCTATGATCAATGGGCCGACATTACCGGCGACAGCTCGTGGGAGTGGGACTCCGTTCTGCCCTACTTCAAGAAGAGCTGTGAGCTCACCCCGGTCAACATGACAGGGCGCTTTGACAACACGAGTGTGACGTACAACCCTGCAGCCTTTGACCCGGCAGGCGCCCCTCTCCAAGTCACCTGGCCTAACTTCGGCTCTCCATTCTCCACCTACGTTGAAACTGGCCTGGAATCCATTGGCGTTCTCTCCAGCACTGATTTCAACAGCGGAAACCTGAACGGCTCAGCATGGGCCTCGATCACCATCAACCCCCAGTCGCAGAAGCGTGACTCCTCGGAGACGAGCTTCCTCAACAGCGCTGTTCGCAACAGCAGCCCCCTGCAGGTTTACGAACACACCATGGCCACCCGGCTCCTGTTCGACGGCACAACTGCCACTGGTGTGCTGGTGGAGAGCGCTGGAGTGCCCTTCACCATCAACGCCCGCAAGGAGGTCATCGTCTCCGCCGGAGCTTTCCAGTCGCCTCAACTCCTCATGGTCTCGGGTATCGGACCTCGCGACATTCTCGAAAGCCATAACATCCCCGTCCTCCAAGATCTCCCTGGTGTCGGCCAGAACTTGTGGGATCACCCCATGTTCGGCGTGGTGCACGTGGTCAACCTCGTCACCACCACTCGATTGCTCTTTGACCCCCCATCCTTGGCCGAAGCATTCATGGAGTACAGCGTCCAACAAGGCCCGCTCACCTCTCCCGGGTTCGGTGTTCTCGGATGGGAAAGGCTCCCCAGTGACAAGCTCACCGACAGTGCTAAAGAGGACCTGGAGGCCTTCCCCGCAGACTGGCCCGAGGTGGAGTATCTCAGTGTAGACGGTATTCTCGACGGATGGCACAGCGCCGCCGATCAGCTCGTCGGCCACGGTGAGCAGTATGCCAGTATCGCAGCTGCCCTGGTCGCGCCCCTTTCTCGTGGAAACATCTCCATCTCCAGCGCCAACGCTCATGACGCCCCCATCATCAACTTGAACTACCTCGAGCACCCCACGGACCAAGAGGTGGCCATCGCGGCCGTCAAGCGTCTCCGTGCGGCATGGAAAGGCGCAGCCATCAGCATTGGACCTGAATACTCCCCTGGTGAGGAAGTGCAAACCGACGAGGAGATTCTCGAGTTCCTACGCGAATCCATCTCCCCCGTGTTCCACGCCGCAGGAACCTGCGCTATGGGCAAGGCGTCCGACCCGAACGCCGTTGTCGATTCCAATGCGAAGGTCTTTGGAATCAATCGGCTCCGTGTTGTCGATGCTAGCATCATGCCGACTCTGCCTGCTGGTCACCCGCAAAGTTCGATTTATATGGTGGCGGAGAAGATTGCGGCGGAAATTCTGAATGGCAATTGATGAGGTTCTTGCGGGGTGGGGAGGATCCCTTTGTGTCTATCGTTCTGGTTTATATTCTTTTTTGTTATAGATTTAATAGACTTATTCCTGTCAAAAATAACGGTTATGCACTATGAGGTCATTGTAGTTCACCCAGCCTTGAGCAATCAGTAGAACTGGAAACGGCTGAGACAGTGAGAGTTGGGAGGTTGGGATGAGGTGAGGTGAGAATCCTGCCCAAAAGGGTAAACAAAGATGTCTTTGTGATTCGTCACAACACGTTTTGTATAAAAAGAAACAATGCTATTGATTTTCAATGCAGCGACTAGGACGGATCACCACAGTACACTAGTCCACTAGTACACTAGAGTAGGAGACCTGAAGGGGATACGGATACCTGGCGTCGATCAATTTCCTTCAGCCCGTTTACGAGACTCCGCCTCTTTTAGCCTGGATTCCTTCGGTCTATCTTTTCGGTAACCTGTCAAAGCTCAGGATTTTGAGCCTTAATCCTTTTCGGCCTCTTGGAGTCTGGCCTGACACACGGGGCCGACAAGATACTCCGGCTGGATAGTCTGTCCCGAATGGAATTAGGGCCCTTTTGCCTATTTCCGCGCCATGCCAATACGAAGGGTTCTCACTGCTCAGACTCGTCAGACTCGTCAGACTCCTCAGGGTTGAGAGTATACTCCGTCGCTAGCAGCGACTCCGTCCTCGCCTACTCGGTAGAGACTGACCTTTCGGAGCATCCCAACCCCGATAAGCTCCACGTCAACTGCAAAGGCCGACCTCGGGTCTAGTTAGGGCTGTGCCAACTGCCAGACATAAAAGACTTACCTGATGGTTCGTCCCTTCCAACAAGCTCGTCAAACCACACCCGTCGTCCCAGTCTGACCCCTCTCTCTCTCTCTCTCATCATGTATACGAAATCCTGGATCCTCACTGCTCTCCCCCCCTCCATCTCCCCCTACGTCGAACTCACCCGCGTCGGCTACCTCCCCGCCGGCGTCCTCATCTCCTACCTCCCCGTCCTCATCGCCATCCTCCACGTCGCCGCCATCTCCCAACTCGCCTCCTCCCAACTCCTCGACGCCGTCCTCAAATGGCTCCCCCTCTGCTGGCTCTACAGCGCCTACGGCTGTGTCGTCGATGACATCGCCGACCAAGACCTCGACCGCCAGGTCGAACGCTGCCAACACCGTCCCATGGTGCGCGGCGCTGTCTCAACCACCGCCGCCTGCTTTTTCGCCGCCTCCCTAGCCGCCACAAGCATGTTCCTTACCCACAGCTGGTTCCCGGACCAGCCCGCCCTCCACATCCCCATCGCCGTCCTGGGATCCATCATTTACCCCTTCCTCAAACGCTTCACCCACTACGCGCTCATGTTCCTCGCCCTCCTCTACGTCACTACGGGCCTCAACGCCTCCCGCACCATCGGCGTTGACATCCTCTCCCCAGAAACCCCAGCTCTCTCCCTCCGCTCCAACCTCTTCCTCATGGCCGCCGTCTACGTCTGCAACATAATCGTCGAAACAATCTACATGCACGCTGACGTCGAAGACGACATCAAAGCCGGGATCAACTCCCTCGCCGTCCGCATCAACGGCTACTCCAAGCCCGTGCTTTTCACTGCGTCTCTGCTCTACGGCGGCTTGTTGGTTGGGAGTGGCGTTGCAGGGGAGTTTGGACAGTGGTATTTCACTGGCGCGGCAATTTCGGCTCTCACCTTGTTTACGATTGTCGCCAGGGTAGATTTGAAGGATGGCAAGCAGTGTGAGGTTTTCTTCTTCTTTGGGAATGCCGTTGTTATGGCTGAGTTGGCGGGGGCGTTGTTCTTGGAGTATTTTAACTCGGTTTAGGATCTTTTCTTTTTTCTTTTCTGAGGGGATGAGATACTGAAAGATTTACTGAGATAATGGTTGGAGGAGAGAGAAAGAGAGAAAGAGAGGTGGATTGGGTAGAATTGAATGGAATAGACTGAGCTGGTGTAAAAGACTGAGTGTGTGGAAGTGGTTTGGTTAATGGTGGCAGTGGCAGTTGTTGATAATTCGGGTTGGAGATTCTTACGAGAACAATGTGGATTTACTGTGATATCTATTGAATATACCTAGTACAAGATGTATAGAATTTTAGTCTGGCATTCTGAAATATATATCTGCATGCCTTGTGTAAATTCAAATACTACCACGTGGACTGCTGAGTGAGTTGCAGTGGAAACCGAGTAGACATATTTTCGTCCGACTACATTATCCTCCGGGTTGTATATCCTATCGCCACCACACTTTGAGTTATTTCGTCGACTGTCAAGTACTCCAGTAATACAGTGAGTCAGGAACCGACTGCAATGACCGACTATAACCATGCAAATGACCAATCCTCGGTACCGACTCAACAATGACAGCCATGATGAGTCGATGACAGGTCCAGGACTGCGTCAAAGTCCCCACTGCTAGAATCAATAAAGCGAAGATCCGCCAGGAGATACTAGTAACTAGACCGTAGTGGACCGGGGCCGAAAAGAAGATCAATCAATCGGTCTTGAATTTCTTCAAGTTACTCCGGACCGCCGGACTTGCGCTTGGAGTGATAAGCTGATGGCCTGACTCTCGTCTCGAATTCTCTCGATACGAGGCGATTGCTTTGGAGTTGCGTGAAAGTCATATCTCCAGCTTCTCAAAAAGAGATCCAGCTTCAGCTTCAGCTCCATCTCCATCTCCGAACCACTGGTACTATCCTATCCTATTCTATACTATAATATTTTCTATACTACAACCTCATAATGGGTTCAACATGGTCCTCGCTCCAAACCAAATCCACAAATCGAATCTCCCACTTACTATCCAGCAGCAAAACCACACCCCCCAGCACAAATGGCGCATCCCCAGCCCCAGCAGCAACTGATGCGCCCGCAATCAACTCGCAACCGCAACCCCCCCTCCGCGAAACCTGCGACATCGCCATAATCGGCGGCGGAATAATCGGCATAATCGTCGCGCTGGGCCTCCTCCACCGCAACATAAACGTAACGGTCTACGAACGCGCGCAAAAATTCACCGAAACCAGCGCCGGATTCTCCTTCAGCGCGGGCGCGCGCGAGGCAATGCGCTCCGTGAGCCCGAAGGTGCTGGAGGCCTTTGCGCGCGTTGCCGCGCCCAACGAGTATCCGTTTATTCGGTACTTTGATGGGTTTTCGCCCGGCGTTGATGATCCCCGCTGGCAGATTCCGGCCGATCGTCCGGATTATAATGGGTGTTTGAGGGCGGCGTTTTTGGAGGCTCTGGGGAATCAGGTGCCTGAGGGGGTGGTGCAGTTTGGGAAGTCGTTGGAGACTTATGAAGACTCCCAGGGGGAGGGGAAGGTGGTTTTGAGATTTACTGATGGGACTGTTGCGGAGGTTGATGCTGGTATACCACTTACTACCCTATCCTTATCTGTGTAGAACGGGGGAGGTGGACGTGCTGCTAACGAGGACTAGTTATCGGTTGCGATGGGATCAGCTCGCGTACGCGCCGGGTTATGCTGGGGGAGAAGGATCCAGCGGCACGCCCTAGTTTCACGCACATGGTCGCCTATCGCGCGGTTGTCCCTATTGAGGGTGTCGTGGCAGCCATGGGCGAGGATAAGGGCTACAGCCACTGTCTGCACGTCGGACCGGGCGCATATACCGTGACGTATCCGGTGAGTACTTACTTATACTGAGTAACTTACCACATGGTAATTGAAGTTTAAAAAAAAGCTAATCAATGAAATATAGATCGCAAACAACACGCTCACGAACATGATCCTATTCTGCAAGACGAAGGAAGACTGGCCCGAGGGCAAGAAACTCCTCGAATCATGCTACCACGCCACTGCGCAAAAAGCAATCGAGGAATGGAAACCTGACGTCCGCGCTGTCATGAACTTACTCCCGGAGCGACCGAACAAGTGGGCCATCTTCGACATGGCTGATCACCTGTTGAGCTCGTATGCATGTGGTCGGGTGTGTGTGGCTGGGGATGCAGCGCACGCCAGCACCCCTTTTCTTGCGTCGGGCGCGGCAATGGGGGTTGAGGACGCGGCCGTCTTGGCTACTACGCTAGAGACGGCGCTGAATCGGCCAGCGGTTGGTGGGAAGACGGCTGCTATCACAGCTGCATTCCAGGCGTTCAGCACGATCCGGAGAGAGCGGTCGCAGAGGGTGGTGACGGATTCACGGGCAGTTGGGAATATCTGCATGTGGCAGAATGAGGAGATCGGCCAGGATCCGGAGAAGTGCTTTGCAGAGATCTGGGCGGCGTATTCTCGGATCTGGGAGTTTGATGTGAAGGATATGGTGGAGAGGGCGCGACAGGAGTGTGTGTCTCTTCTTGACTGAGCTTCTGTACGATTCCATCCATGAGTCGACTCAGAGACCCTCGAGTAGCTAGTAACGGACTTAACTTCTAATTCCGATAAGCGCTGGCCTCAGCTCCAGGATCGACGCAGATCGAACAAAGAAAGTCTTGGGCGTTTGATACTATTGGACCAGCTGCTGGTTCCGGAGACGGACTCGGAGTTTCTTTCATCATTTGAGGAGCAAAACACAAATACTTGGGCCACTAATCCAGCGACTATTGGGCCGATCGACGCCTCTTCTCTGGCGCCATCTGTAAGAGAGAATATATGAACTTTCCTTTCCCTACTAGAATTATTATCTGTCAATCAATCAATCAATCAAACATCTACTCGCATCATGCCTCCCTTCCGCGCTGCCTGCCCTCCCCTCACCGAGGCCAACCTGGCTGATCAAGCTGGCAAGGTCTTCATCGTCACCGGCGCCACCTCTGGATACGGCCTGCTCCTCTCCACGATCCTCTACCAGCGCAACGGAAAGGTCTACCTCGCAGCCCGCAACACCGCCAAGATACAAGAAGTCATCGCCGACCTCAAACAACGCTTCCCCAACTCCACCGGCGCCCTCGACTCCATCTCCCTCGACCTCTCCGACCTCTCCACCATCAAGAAGTCCGCCGAAGAATTCCTCGCCAAGGAAACTCGCCTCAACGTCCTCTGGAACAATGCCGGTGTCATGTTCCCGCCCGAGGGCGCCAAGTCCAAGCAGGGCTACGAGCTCCAGCTAGGAACAAACAACGTCGGCCCTCATCTTTTCACTAAACTCCTCTACCCGACCCTCGCCCAGACCGCCGCTTCATCGCCCCCGAACTCGGTCCGTATTGTCTGGGTCGCCTCCGACGCGGTCGGCTGGGCTCCTAAGCCGGCCATCGACTTCAACAACCTTGATTACAAGAAGGACGAGAACGCCCGGATGAAGTACGGTCGCTCCAAGGCTGGAACTATCATGCAGGCTGTCGAGCAGGCCCGGCGCTCCAAGCAGGACGGCATCCTCAGTGTTGTAAGTACCTTGGACCGTGCTTTCAGATGAAGCATTTTCTAACCCGCATCAGACTCTCGACCCCGGAATCGCCATGACCGGTCTGCAGCGCGACATGCCCCGCTGGTTAGCCACCGCTGTGGTGAGTATCCTTCTTTATCACCAACATAATAATAATCGATCCTAACCATCAACAGAGACTCGTATCAAATAAGCCCATCACAGGCGCCTACACTCAGCTCTTCGCCGGTCTCCAGCCCGACATCGATATCAACCCGACCGAGAAGTGGAGTACGTTTCCCCCCTTCCCCTTTCTAGTATATATTCCCAGGCTTTAACTAACATATGACAGTTGTCCCCCCCGGAAAAGTGGCCAGCGGGCGTAAAGACCTCTTCGAAGACGCGGACCAGGCCCGCAAGTTCTGGGAGTGGAACGAGGAGCAGATCCGTCCGTTCTTGTAGTTGATTAGTTTTACTTAATCTGTGCGTTTTGTCGTAACCATATACCTTTGCGTGTTTATGAACTAGCTGGATGTTTATCTTATGGAGGGCAATCTATCTGTTTTAATATTGTTTATTCTGGCTGTTGAATATTCAGGACTGGGTTCTATTTTTACATGATTCTGGAGTTGTTTCTTCGTAATCTCTCCCTGGTACCTGGTACTGGGTAAAGCTAGCAGAGGTAAGGTAGGGAGGGGTTCATCCAAGTGACATGACCCTGACAAGTGCCAAGAGCCTGCAGGCGCCCCACGGTCCTAAAATCAGCAATAACCAACCTGACAAGTTGGAACACAGCTGGAGCCAAGCAAAAGAGTTCCAGCGGAGATAACACTGACTCCGTAATAATAATAATGGTATATTATTATTAATCCAGCCCCAGCTCACGCTGTCCCGAAAACAAGTCCTGAGCGGGGACTTGCAGATGGGCTGACTCCTGAGTATCATTTCTCAATTCTCACGGAGTATAATAACCCCGCCAGAAGTCCATCGGCCATCCACACCAACGCCCATCCTATCGACTATTGATTCTTCTTGACCTTGACTCGGCACTCGGGGAAATTTCTACGGTTGCATTTTTTTTTTCATCGATAATTAAATCAGATCATCGGTGCCGCTTTTTTTGTCCGAGCAGTATTACCGTCTCAGCCACGTAGCGGAGTAGTAGGAGTAGTAGTGGTGGTGGTAGTCGTTGAACAGCCCATCCAGCCAGTCAGTCCCATCTCGAAGCTAAGGTTTACGGACATGGAGGTAACTAGTTAATAATAATCTGAGAGATTAGTCGAGTTAAATAAAATAAAATCTCCCGTTCATTATCCTCCCAAGAATGACAATCCAGGTCTCTTCAATTGGCCCAAGGACTGATTTGATTTGATTTCATTCCCAGCCCTAATCCATCCCCAAGAGACAGAATTCAACACCCAACCCATCCATGAACACAACACCCTCCTAACCCCCTAGAGAAAGAAGAAGAAAAAAAAAAGGTCGAATCCAATCCAAAATGGACCTCGCACTCAACTTCAAAACCCTTCTCAACCCTCTCACGATCCTCGTCCTCTTAACATCCTACGCCGTCATCCACCTATTCCGTGTATACTGGTGCCTCCGAGACATCCCCGGTCCATTCTGGGCGCGGTTCACGAATCTGCAGCGCGTGCTGTGGGTGCAGACGAAACAGGCGCATAAGATCCATCAGAGTCTCCACGAGGAACACGGCGATGTGGTCGTCTTCGGGCCTAATATGGTCTCGTTGAGTAATCCCGCTTGGATTCCGGGTGTCTATCCCGCGAGAATGGGTGTTCCTAAGGTGTGTATACTGTTTAAATTCCAATTTCAATTTCGAAAGATAGACAGGGATGATATAAAGTATAGAGAAGAAAGTGATGCTAATCCAGAATGGATAATCCCCACAGAGCGAGTTCTACCGAGCCCTGGCCCCCAACACACAAAAAGGCGCATTACCAGCAGTCTTCAGCTCCCGGGACGAAGAAGTACACAGGAAACTGCGGTCGCCGATTGCGGCGCTGTATTCGATGGGCAACACGCTGACGCTGGAGGGGTTTATCAATTCGACGATTGAGGTGATGACGGAGCAGATTGATAAGCGGTTTGTTGAGTCGCAGGAAACCTTTG
Organism: Aspergillus cavernicola; assembly: GCA_027569065.1. Classification (NCBI taxonomy): domain Eukaryota; kingdom Fungi; phylum Ascomycota; class Eurotiomycetes; order Eurotiales; family Aspergillaceae; genus Aspergillus; species Aspergillus cavernicola. The sequence continues at coordinate 224,104 of JAPDEK010000044.1, forward strand.
ATTTGGCCAATTGGTTGCAGTATTTCGCCTTCGATGTTATGGGGACTTTGACGTTTTCGAAGCGTTATGGGTTTTTGGAACGCGGGGTGGATGTTAATGGCATGTTGAATACTATTTGGGGGTTCATGAGGGGGGCTGCGCCAGTGAGTTTTTCTTTTCTCTATTCTCTATTCTCTATTCTCGGTCGTTTCTTGAGGGCCCGGGGATAGGGAAGGAAGGTGGAAGCTGACTTTGAGCACAGTTTACGCAGATACCCTGGTTGGATGAGGTGTGGAACAAGAGCTCGTTTGTGACGATGTTCCGGGGCCCCTCTGGATTCTCGATCTTGGGTATTGTTGGGAAATTTGTCACTGAGCGACAGGAAGCCCAGAAGGCTGGGAAGATCGCTGAGGAAGGCCGCGACAAGGACATGTTGTCTTCGTTTATGGAGATTCAAGCGGGCAACGCACACCCACCATGGTATGTTCTCTTTCACATCTATACAAGTTCAAGGCTAATAAAGATTTTTTTAAAAAAAAAACAGGTCCGTAACCGCATGGACATTCTCCAACGTCATCGCCGGCTCCGACTCAACGGCCGTGGTAATGCGCACCGTGTGGTACAACCTCCTGCTGCACCCAACAACGCTCCACCGTCTCCGCGACGAACTCCTCTCCGCCGACAAAGCAAACGGATTCACGAAGCCGTATCCATCCTGGAAGGACGTGTGCGAGCTGCCCTACCTCGACGCGTGTATCCTCGAAGGACTGCGCGTGCACCCGCCCTTCTGTCTTCCGTTTGAACGGATCGTGCCGAAGGGAGGGATGATGATCGGCGAGAGGTTCTTCGCTGAGGGCACGGTTGTAGGCATGAATCCGTATGTGGTGAATAGGCATAAGGGCACGTTTGGTGAGGATGCTGAGGTGTGGAATCCGGATCGGTGGATGGTTCCTAAGGAGTTGAGGACGAAGCGGGAGGCTGCTATGTTGACTGTGAGTCACCCCCCCCCCCCCTTTGAGGTAGGATGTACTAACAGAGTGTCCGTCTAGTTTGGATCTGGGAGACGAGTTTGTCTAGGACGGCACATTGCTATGCTAGAACTGAAGAAGATTGTCCCGGCTTTGCTTCTGCAATACGATGTAAGTTGACATTGGGCTTTAGTCTGGGTACGGTAGAGCTAATATTTGCTAGTTCGAACTCCGTGATCCGAAACGATTCACAGTCGAGAACTTCTGGTTCTTCAGGCAATACGGGATGGATGTGACAGTGAAGAAGCGGGTGGAACAACAGTAATAGCAGCGATAGCAGTGAGAGAGTGTGGTAATGATAAGAATTTCTAAGTTGGGATGTAAGCAATTCATAGTCGAGATCGATACCAAATGTCAAATCATAGTTTTACGTCGGTTATCTGAGTAAATATTCCTACCAAAGCTGTATACTTCTTTAATTAGTACCTTGCCAGTAGGGCGACGAGACTGAAGAATATGAGCTGAAGGTATGGAATGGTGTTAACATGTGCAAAACTGGCGAAACCATGGATGCTGGCATCATATTTGGCTACGTATTTGGTTCTGTGTCGGTTCATGGTAGCTGAAGATAAGTTTCCAGAGGCGAATAAATATATACCTCCAGAGCGCCGATATATATATCATACCTCTATCATATATAGATCTGAAGCGGGTAGAAGCTTGGATGAGACTCTATGACTGCTAAATCCTTTCTTCGATAGGAAAATGAATATAAGCTCCTTTATGTTCATACCAAACACTAGGATCATTTTCTATCTTGTCGTGATCTTCGAGTATACCCCCAATTAACTGGTACATAGGAGTGCTCCCAGCGCCGCCGGGTTATAGATAGACATGGCCCTCCCTAGTGACTCGACGCTCGCTGACTTTATATATTCTACCTGAATTGAAAAGGTTAGCATCTAGTATTGAAGGCAAACTATCTTCGGAGTCGGGTTCTATAATTACTCTTAATGCGCCTCCCTGTCAAGTATAACGATATAGTAACCGCCTACCCACAAATCCTCTTATCATGCCCGCCTCTCTGCATTTACCTACCTTGAATGTAAGTGCTCTAAGCTTACAGTTCTCATCCTGCAAATCTGAGGCCTGAGAGAGTCTAATCAGAGCAATAGGTCCCTCTGGATACCCTGATGTCAAGAGGTACGGCCATACCCTCATGATCTATGGTCGCGATCCTTTCAAATCACTAATATCTACTGGGGCATCCTAATGTGAACACCGTCTAGGGTAAATGTAGGGATGAGAGGAACCTTTAACCAGCAGTCACTTACAGCGCTTCAGTATTTATCTCATTTATCAATCCTGTAGCTTCTGAGTTATTTTGCTAAATAAGTTGATAGACTTACTGATACTGCAGCACATTTATTCTGAATAGTGAGGGTATAATTCCTCTGCATAGTGTCGCTAATATAACCGAGTGGTGAGTTCAATTTTGAATGGGATTGTTATTCTCTCTAGATGAGTGACTGTTAAGAACTATGGCGAGTCTAGCATCATCCTGGGTGTTGGCGATGATACAAAAGCACAAGGGTCGGATTCAGATCTCTACACATGTTACATTTGACTCTTGGTATGGAGCGCAACTCGGGAGGATGATTTTTGGTGGATTACGCGTTAAAAATCATTCCGATAGCTGTGGTGTGAATAAGGTGACAGATGACGCCTTCGACAACAAATAATGAACCAGGCTCGAAGCACGCAATATTCAAGCTTACTTTGAATCAGCCACTGATCAATGCTTAAGCGACACTACTATGAGCACGCCATGAAGGATGAGAGTCAGGCAGATGTCAGGTGCGCATTCGGATTCTTGCTCTGGCACTACACCGCACAAAGTCTGGACCAAATATCTATCCTACTCTAGTCGAGTATAAGATCCTCAACCACGTCGCGAGACTTTGTGATGTTTCCCAGAGGAATCAGAGGAAGAACACCCAGGGGCGACTCAGGAAGCAGACCCAGCTCTGTGATAATAGCCTGATAATAACCTTATAATAGTCCTGTTAAGCATAGCCAAGACACCAGCCAGACGCCAACGACTTACGAGGACTCTTTGTTAAAGAAGATTGGCTCGGGTAGTTTCATGTGGCTGGTCTCAAATGTCACCTCGCAAGCATCCGATGACCATGATTGATCAACATCTCGGGCGGTGGTCCACCTTCCCCAGACTTGATGGTGTTATGCTCGTCTGCGATGGTGTTATTTCTACCTCGAATCAGAGCACAGACTCCAGAGCCATGTCTGTCTGACTCTGAGCGGCTTCCCCGCAGCAGTCGGGATACAAAGACTCGTGTCTGTCGATCTCGCCCTGCTTCCTCTTTTTCCCACTTCACCCTCGGATTTTGACTGAATACGCTGATCCACCGCAGTCATGGGAAAGTTGTTAGGGAGGCTTAGGGCCGTATTCCTCGTCTCGGTCTGCTGTGTCGGATCGTTCCTCTTCGCGTACGACACTGGAATTATCGGGGGAATCCTCACTCTCGAGTCATTCCAAAACTCGTTCCGCTACTCGGATGCGGAGAGGTCAGACATCAGTTCAAACTCCAATAGTCTCTTACAAGCCGGAGGTATCTTTCCCTTGAATCTTCATCCATTCCCAACTAATATGTGCATCCTAAACCAGCATTCTTCGCCTGCTTCTTCGTATGGCCCTTTACAGCCAGGTATGGTCGGCGATGGTCCATCGCGCTCGCCTCGTTCATCTTCTGCATCGGCGGTATAATCCAAGTAGTCCCGACACACTCCATCGGCGCCTTCTATGCCGCTCGCGTTATCAGCGGTATTGGTGTCGGAATGGCCACCGTGATGGTCCCCATGTTCAGCGCGGAAATGAGCCCGAAGGAGATCCGAGGCCAACTCGGCAGTCTGTTCCAGTTCTTCTTCACCCTCGGCGTCATGACCTCCTACTGGATCGACTATGCCGTCGAGAAACATATCGAGCCGTCTGATCGCCAATGGCAGATTCCGATCGGGCTGCAGCTTGTCCCGGCTGGGATTCTGGGGGTTGGGATGTTGTTTTTGAAGGAGAGTGTGCGGTGGCTTGCTAGTAAGGGACGACATGAGGAAGCGCTGCAGTCTTTGATTTGGATTCGTGGAGGAGAGGATACGGAGGAGGTTCGCTCTGAGTGAGTGACCTGACAACTACCTTTAACACTCCTGATGCTAACCCAGCGAAGACTGGCAGAGATCATGGATGGCATCGGCGCCGAAATCGCCGCAACCGAAGGAGTTACTTGGAAGGAGCTCAACCTTCCAGCCAACAGATACAGACTCTTCGTCGCAATCACAATTCAAATCTGTACGCCCCTCATCCCACGCCTACTCTCCCCAAACTAACAACTCCCAGCGGCACAATGTACCGGAAATACCTCTTTAGCCTACTGTAACCCCCCCCCCCCCCCCCCTCTCCCCCCAATGCCTTCTGCACTGCACGAAGATATCAAACTAACAACCCCAGATGCCCCCCAAATATTCGGCGCAGTCGGCACAAGCGCCAACGACACCCTCCTCATCACGGGCTTCTTCGGCGTCGTCAAAGTCATCGCATGCGGCTTCTTCGTCCTCTTCCTCGTCGAACGAATCGGCCGCAAGTGGTCTCTAGCTATCGGCGCCTTCATTATGGGCGCGCTTATGTTGATCGTAGCCATTCTATCCAAAACATTCACACCCGATCCCAACGCCACAGGCATCTCCTCCCCTACGGCGGCCTCCATCGCGATGATCTATCTCGAGGCCGCTTCTTATAACATGTCTTGGGTGCGTCCATCCATCCATTACCTTCCCTCCTCCTACCCCTACCCAATTCATTCTCATCCCGTTTTCATCCCCACTAACAAGAAACCAGGGCCCCGTCCCATGGCTGTACATGAGCGAAATCTTCCCAACGCGCATCCGCGAGGTCGGAATCGCAGTTGGAACCGCAACGCAGTGGCTATTCAACTTCGTGTTCTCGCAGGCGACGCCGCACGCGGTGGATAATATGGGCTGGCGCACGTTCCTCATGTTCTGTATCTTTAACTGGGCAATTGTGGTGTATGTTTTCCTGTTTATTAAGGAGACTACGGGGAAGTCGTTGGAGGAGATGGAGGATGGTATGTTTTCTCATTTCTCAAGCTGGTTTATTATCAAAGAGCTGAACTGACTGGTTGCAGTGTTTAATTCGAATATTGTGAGGTTTGGGAAGGAGGAGGAGGCTCGGGGATTGGATGGGGATGGGGATCCGGTTCCGAGATACCAAGTAGAGTAGGTAAGGCGCGACTGACAGGAAGTGTGTCACTGTTGCTTGTTTGGAATGGACTAGAGATGGGCGGCTGGTATGTTAATGTGAAGATACACAAGCCCTCTCGGAACGCTTCATCTATCTGTCTCTGTTCTCAGTCTCCATCTTTATTTCATTTTGGATACCCTAGGCTACTTGACACCAAGCAGCGAGGTTATTTGGAGACAGACATCCATTGAACGAATCATCAATTCAATTTCAACTATAATAGGTATCATCTCTCTATCAAAATAACGCTAATAATAACATCCACAGTTCATATCTCATAAATTAACCTTCCTTCAAAGACACTACAAGTATACACACTCAAACTTCCCCCTGCTTCCCCATCCCAGCCCCAGCCCCAACCCCCCCAACAGAAGAAGCAAGTCTACTCTTCCCCCTCAACCAAGCCCCATAATACTTAAACGCCACGGGAATCGGAATCATCGCTGCAGCCAGACACCCCAGCAACGTCCCAGCCCACTGCACGCCTAGGTTTTCCATCATCTGGCGCGAGAAGAGCGGGAATGCGCATCCGACTGCCGAGCGCAGGATTGTGTTTGCGGCGATTGTTGATGCCGCTCTGTTTTTCAATTGGTTAGATATACGCATCACGGAGATATGGTATAGGTGGGGCACTGGGAGGAAGGGAAGGGAAGAGACGTACAAAGTCGGATAGCAGTCGACGATATAATTAAAGCACTGCAAGAAGATACAGAAGATGCCGAAGCCGGTTAAGAGGCCCGAAGCCACGGGAGCGAACCAATAGATATCAGATCGATAGCCGCACCATCCGAACCAGAAGAGGCCAGCCGAGAAGGCGACGGAGCCAACGATTGCAGGGGTGAGTCGCCATTCAGGGATGGGCTGGTTATGATTGGCGGCGAGTTTACGCTTATACCGGGGCTGCAGGAGGAGAATGTAGACTCCACCGAGGAGCTCGCCGATAATGAGGCCTATGAAGGCGAGTCCGCCGACGCCCATGTTCATGCCGTAGACGCCCTGGAAGACAACGGGGTATGCGCCGAGGAGGGCATACATGAGGCCGTATACGAAGGAGATGTATAGCGAGACGAGGAGGAGGATGAGTTCCGAGACGAGCATTCGCAGCGGGCGTAGGAAATTCGTGCGGACGAGCCGGGTGAATTCGACCTCGACTTCATCTTGTTTCGCGTGGATCCCCCAGTTATGGGTCTGGCGACGGAGAACAGCGGCTTTGTGCACTAGGATTACGGGCGCGTAGGTCTCATCTAGCCAGACGAGGACCAGGATGAAGCCGAGGAAGACCATTATGGCGGAGATATACATGATCCATCGCCAGCCTAGTGTCATGGCGATGAAGCCCCCGACGAAGGGGGCGGCGAAGGGGCCGATAAAGACTGCCATGCAGAAGACGGACATGACGATTCCGCGCTGCGCGGTGGAGAACAGGTCGGCGAACACGGCGGGGACGATTGATATTGGACTCGCGGCGAAGAGGCCGGCGAAGAAGCGTGTTAGCATGATTGTTTGGATGTCTTTGGCTGTGGCGCAGGCTATAGTGAAGACACCGCATCCGAAGATGCCAATGCAGAGGGGCCAGCGCCGACCGATAATCTCGGACATAGGTGCCCATGCTATCGGGCCAGCAGCGAAACCGAGGACGAAGAGCGTGACGCCGAGGGAACCGGCTTCTTTTCCGATATGGAACTCTTGGGTGACATCGTCAATCGCGGCGGAGAATACGGCGCTCGTGAAGGAATTGGCAAAGGTGCTGTAGGAGAGGACGCAAACGAGGGATATACTACAGACAACACATTAGCACATGCCCCATCAAGGCCCTTGAGTCAAGACAAGATAAGACTAACCGTCTCAAAAGCGTCCAGTTATACGGATGCAGAGGGTCATTGGCACCGTCAAACTCAACAACAAAGCCTTCGGGATTCGGTAACAACGGCGGATATTCCTTCCCAGCGCCCATGGGCATCCAATTCTCCTGCGGTAAGGGACCTCTCGTCGACCCGACGGTCGTCTTCTGCTGAAGCCGATATGTTTCGATCCGGGACAACTCGAGCGAATCGTGCTGGTCGAGGGTATCGGTATCGTCGGAGTAGGCCACACTACGCGAGTCGGCGTCGGTCACGGACAGATCTTTGTCGAGGTCATGGCGATCCATCTTCCGTTACTCCAGGATGTTGAACAGTTACTTGGAGTTTACTTTTTTTCTCTACGAGAAAACTACCCCCCAGGATCCAGCTCGGTTGATATATGTGCTCCATCATTGCAAATTTTTTCTCGCGCGTTCTCTCCTATGTCAACTACTATGCTACTCCTCTGGAAGCCCACAATAATAATAATGGACCTTCATGGCATTGCATCAAGAAACAGAAACAGCTTGATCCATACCTTTCCGCACTGACATTTTGATATGAATATCCTGATACAAGACTATGCCTGAGCCACAGGCCTTCTCCCCGATAAGCCAATCACAGCGCCTAATCAGGCATGATAGTCGGCTAAGGCCGGAGGTGTGGCTAGTGAAACTCGGCACTGTGGCACACACGCCCCAAAGCCGACGATAGCCATCAGATTTTGTGCTCGGTTATCCGCGCTGTTTCTCTCATCTCCAGTTTTTATATCGGAGTATACAACCCGAGTTTGTCTAGAAGGCAAATTTTGAACGTTGCCTCAGACACTGGACAGGACGGGCTGTTTTTTTTTTAGGTGTTTTATCCACTGTCGCATAATAATTGCGTTGATATACAGGACAGTGGCTACATCACATGCTTTGATGGTTTGAGTCTTTCCATTCTAGAATAATCGCAGGATTCGACCGTGGCTAGACTTGAGATTCTAGAATTCACAACTGAGAGTTCCATGGCCATGTCGGTTAAAGGTGGGCCTGAGACTCGGGATTCGGGACGCAAAACTGGACCATGGACCGTAAAGCTGCCATGGTATGATCGGTGGGTCAGGTACCCGCTGAGAAGAATGATGATATCAAGGCCGTGCATAGCATTAGATTATTAACCTATATATATATATAACTATCTATGTACCTTGACACAACTTTCACAGCCATCGACTGCACAGCCATTCCTCCCTTCGTGCCCCGACAGATATAACCTACGCTCTACGGAGTATAAATCGCTGGGTATTTTTCCCTCTGTAAATTCTAGCATTAATGGCTTCGTCGATACCCATCATGCAACTTGGTTCAGACTATGGACTGTGCATAGCTTATGGTTCTTTTCGTGGTTACTCGAGTATCCTGAAGGTCTCTCTACTATCTATTTTCACGGTACTAGGTAGTGTACTACACCAAGACCCCCTATACTGTCCGCTTCTGCCCTCCAACCTAGTTAACCAGTGGCGATTAATACCTATTCACCTCCCAAACCTGCCACCTCGCGGAGCTTCAATATACGAACCTCCTTTGCAAGCACATGCATCCTGTCTATAGTAAACTCTGTGTACAAAAGTCAGCTACTTACCACGAATCCTACCCTCACCAAAAGAACTACGACCAACCTTAAGTACCTACCATATAGACCATCAGATTCTAGACTGAAAAGCTTCTCGCAAAGCAACATCGTACTCCTCCTTATCCTTAACTTTCCGTTCAATAAACGCAAACGTACTGATCGTCCAATAAGGCATCGTAATCCGTCAAGAGGCCGGCTCGCTATGACTCTTGGAGAACCTTGGTTGAATATGATCGTAGAAAATACTGAATAAAGCTGTGGGGCTCGTGAGAGCGAGAGAACACCAGAAAGTACCTTTCCCCGGTCCCTGCTTCATGATGGGATACAGAGGAAAAGGCGGATTGAGGGATTTTTCTTTTTCCGCAAAAGCATCCATGAATTCTGTATGAATGACTTCATACTCATCCGAGCTGATCATATCAATGGCTTGGTTTGTTAACCAGTGCGGAGGATGGATCATTTCCACTGGCTAAGAACAAGCCCACTCTAGGTCTATAAGGCACTTGATATTCCAATCATCATCGACAAAGATATTTGTCTGGTTGAGGTCCGTGAGATTAAGGAAGAATGGTCCTTTGGAAAGATCTCGACATTAAAAGCAAGATCAGATGCCCGCCGCGCAAAGATTGCCATCGAACATAGCATGGCGTAGAAAGGCGCCGACATACCAGTTGGATGCCTAGCATACATTCCAAACCAGCATGACTGGATGTTGCAAAAGCTGGGGCGGAAACGAATGAGTGCCTTTGAGTTATCCAACGTTGGCACCAGTGCTACTTTGCGAGGATCGCCGAATATCGAGATTGAGAGTATGCTGTTCAGCCAAAGCGCTAGTGCTTGCAGCGCCGCGATCAAGATCAGTGCGGTAACGGGCCCTGATGGGAGATTGGCTTTGGGCTTCACCTGGCAAGAGGGGGCTGTCGGGAGTGACATGATTGAACGGGTCAAAGGGGCTCTCAGGGGCGAGGTACAAAGACTAGCGGCGTCGGCGTAGATTTACTAGATAGAATTACCGAGTGGCAACTACGGGAACTTCCAGTACCACATCCCGTTTACATTCTCATGATGCAGCTCCAATGAACTGACTATAGATTTTGAGCTTGCTGGTCCGCGTGGTTGGTGGTGGCACACAACAAACAAAGGCCAGAAATAGGATAAGAGCAGTTAGATAACTTACAATGCTTCTATCAAGGATTTGCAAGGCGTTAGTATAATACATGATAGAACAAGAATTTCTCTCACTGTGCCCAGGAAATACTTCAGTCCTCATCGTGAAGAAAGGAACCTCAATCAGGAAATTCGAGGAACGGAGAAAATCACGGTTATATGGCATAGTTTCTTTTGATATTACGAACAGGGAACACTAAAATATTGAGGGAGAGGCGGTTTGGACATAGAAGGTTGCTGATAGGCCTTATGAGCCTCGCGGTATTCTACTCCCCTTGCCTCAATAGGTGCATCGGAACGAGGCTTTCTCCCGGTCTGTCACCTCCCCAACACTTGATTCACTCTCCTGCGATTCCTGTCGTCGGACGTTCTCCGACTTTCATAACAGCCCATACAGGCTAATCGCAGCACTGGCCACTATGAAGCAGGCCAATAGTCCAATGTAGCCTTTGGGATAGTTCGGGGCATCTGGCGACCGAAAAACCTGTGGACCAATGATGTTCCCGATACAATTGGCAACGAAAAATACCGCGTTCATTGTGATTTTCTTCGTGTACCCTGACGTATTTGCCATGAGCAAGGTATTTGACAACACATACGGGCCCCAATAGGTGTAGAAGACATAGTACGCCGCCAGTCGCCAGTGTATATTGCTGGCCGGAAGCTGCCACAACAACAGGGCACTTATCATCGGCACCATGTTAGCACCGGCGATGATAAGACATCTTCGCCTGGTAAGTTTGACACAGGGGATAGCAATGAGGAGCTGCCATACTGTTGCCAGAACCCCCGTGGGAATTCCAAGCAAGGTAGTATTGAGCGACGAATAACCCATCGCGGACACGATCAGAGCTGAGAAGGTGACCACGCATCCGTTAGGGATGTTCTGCGCACATACGAAGATTGCTAGCAGCCAGGTCGTAGGGACACTCCCCCACTTGATACCAGCTGAGGCTTTTATCTTCGATGCCGGTGTTGTTCCCTCGGATACGCTGCACTGCGACATGCTTCTCTCGGTCCGAGAGGTACCAACATTTGGTCGGGTTGTCCGGGAGAAATACACATAAGTTACATGCCCATAGGGCAGAGAAGGCGCCGAGGATGATGAAGAGAAGCCGCCATGGCGCTAGGGCGGTGTTGGTATGGCCAATGCCATAGGATACTACTGTACTGTATCAACTGCTCTGCGCACCTAGTTGACAGGCTATCTACCCGGACGAAGCAGATCTCTTGACTTCTGGCCAGTATGTTCTATTACTCTATAAGAGCGAGAAGCACTACAAGGGAAGTGAGTAAGAGTTATTATCTCATAAGAGCCATGCCCTGGCACGCCGTGCGCCTCTCCCCCTAACCCGGTCCCTCCACCTTGAATTGCCCCTGCATACTATTGAGGGGCACCGCAAGGGTGATAAAAGAGGTAAGAATTAAGATCGTATTTCTGCAAGGCAGAGGAAATATATTATTTACAACAACACTGCTCCTCATCACCATATGGCGGGCTGGTTCTCAACCTCATTCGGCACACTGAAATACCCACTATTCGCTAGGCGCCGTTGTAATTCTCGGAACTTGCTGGATTTAGCCTTCTTTTCAAACAGCATATCAATTTCCAAGTAACTTAACCCGAATGTCTCAGGGAGTCGCAGGTAGCACCAAATGAAACACACGGCGCTAAAACCCAGAAAGAAGAAGCACGACTTGCCCTTCCAATTCCAGGCTGTAGGATTCAGCATTCGTGGGGTAAGAACGTTGGTAATGATAGAAGCTATGTTATGAACGATACGGGCAAGGATCACAGTCTTGACTCGCAGCCGTGTGGAAGGGATCTCTGCAACGAGGACGTAGCATATGGGCCCAATGCTAAGGTCATAGATGAAGGTGAGGAGGGTGATAAGGCCGCCAAGAGTCCATGACTGAGCATCTGTCGCAGGTAGGAACGCAATACCCCCGGCAAGCCCGAGAATGGCCATTGAGGCGGCGAGGCCAATGAGGTAGATCCGTCGGCGCCCGGCTCGCCTCATCCAGAACCAGGACAGGAACCCGCCAACTATAGCTATGCCGTACATACCGATGGCGAGGGTGAGGGAATTTTGGACGCTGAGACCAGCTTGTTCGTAGAAATATGCTGCATAAGTCCCCGAGCTGGAGAACGAAGCTTGCTGGGTAAACCAGATCATACAGGCAATCTCTGTCCGTCGGAGATTAATCCCTCTAAAGCAGTCCAAGTATGTAATATTGGCGCTGCCCAGATATTTCTCAGTTTCATTCGTATGTGCCATCATCGCTACTATCTCGTCCACGTTGCAACCGTCTTCGTGTGCTTGGGTAAGGCGTAGTAACGTTTTTCTGGCTTCCTCGTGCCGCTCTTTGCGAATCAGCCACCCTAGATTGTAGCGTAAGATTCCATAATTAATGATCGAATCCATCTAGGAAACATCATACCTGGGGACTCGGGTGCGAAATACACTCCAATTATAATCGGAACGGCCAAAGCCCACTGTAAGGCGAGTGGCAAGCGGTACGCCCACTCCGATTCATTGCCCGCCTGGCTGCGAACCACTCCAACCGCACAGAGCTGTCCAATCAACCAACACATGTTCACACTGCTCAGAATATATGCCCGAAGTGCTACTGGCATAACCTCTGCTGCATATGTTGTGGCTAACGTCTGAAAGATTCCCCACGGAATCCCACATAAAACCTGGCCGGCTAAGAACATCTGAACGTTCACCGCGAAGAAAGGCAAGAGTATAAAGAAACACAAAGAGGCCAATGCCGTCAGTATCGTCCGGCGATAGCCAAACCGGTCTGCGAGGAAGCCGTTCATAAACAACCCGAGAATTTGACCTACCACAGCTGCAGAGGTCAGGCCCGATTGCCACTGAGATGAAATCTCAAAGTTACCGGGCTGAGATGGGTCTGGGGAACCATATTTCTGTTTGAACTCGGGGAACGTATAGAAGCTGACGAGAAGTGTTGTGTCGTAGCCTTCCATAATGATAGTTGACGAGATGACAATTGACCACGCGATAGCCTTTGGGTAGAGCTGACAGCCGGTAAGCAGCGACATCTTTTGCTCCGCCCTAGTGGCTGCTCTAGCGCCCGCAGACAGCCGTTGCAGGCTGGGGATGCTAGCCGACAAGTCGGAAAAAATGTCCTCATGATGAGAACGTGAGCTTTGTCTCAGTGGGAGTTCATAGAAGGAGACATCAGCGAGGTCGTCGCGATGTTTGGGAGCCATATGGCGGCGCAGAGGAAGGTTTAGGAAAAGGTTGTAAGTCCAGATATCAGGTCGGGTTGACCGCCGTTCTTCAATTGGCGCAGAGGAAGGTTTAGGAAAAGGTTGTAAGTCCAGATATCAGGTCGGGTTGACCGCCGTTCTTCAATTGAAGGAGCAGAAATCCTTGGGAGTAAAAGAAAGGGGGGGGGGGAAAGGATTCGGTTACCCAGATTTCTGAAGTTAGAGTTGAGGTCTATCGCAGTGGATGTCTCACACTTTGAGATAGATTCGCCCCACAGGAAGCGCGGTTAATGGTTCTCTCGCCACTCTGGGGAGGAGGGTTCGTCGACCAGGGCTGCGGTTTGCTGGGAGCCTGGGACTGGGACTGGCAGAAGAAATAGAGCAAGGCCTTTTTTTTTTCTCTTAGGGCTTTCTTAGAGTTCCGGCGGAGAGTGCCTGGGGTAGTTAGCGTGCATGTTCCCCATACAGATTACAGAATCCCAAAATAAAGTTTAGCGAGTATATTCCTTCCATCGATTCCTTTTCCAAGCTCAGATGCGCCAGAGTTCAGAGTCCAGATCCGTGGCGAAAAAAGAGGCAACCATGGCTATCGACGAAAGCGCAGAGAAGGGATTCGAGGGCCAAGCCGCCCCCAGCCGCCCCAGCCCTCAGCTTCGTTTCTCTCGAGGGGAAGGTGAGATGCGGGAGGACACCTCCAAATAAATATGGTGGGACTTTGCTTTTGCTTCTGCTTGACAGTCAATTTTCTTTTTGCAGTTAAATGTCATCGAGTTACAGGAATGATGACAGGAAGTGTAGCGTCCTCGTCGCTCGGCACTTGACAGACGGGTTTCCGCCTCCTTTTACCTCAAATAGGCAGTCTTGGCGGTCAACATCATCGGGACTCCGAACCTCTGGAACTATTCGTAAGCACGATCTGCGGCTTTTGTCCGTTAAGATCATGGGTTCCCCGACTTAATAAGTCACACAATCCGACCATTGGCTTCTTGAAACATTTCTCCGCACTTTACGGAGTACCTGATTGTAGAAAATCCGGGGACTGCCCCTTTCGGGCCATCGGAGCGCAGCTCCTGACTCGGAGGCGGTGGTCTGACGGATACCTTTAGGGCCGTGTCGATATTTCTCGCTTGGACCTGTATGGGTACCTGCGTTACTTGCGACAGGGATGTGTTGCTGTAGTAGGATTGAGGATGTACTCCAGAGTGTAGATGTCATATCCAGTCAACTCTTCTGTCCCCAATCCAAAACACGGCTGGCTCGGAAATTATACTAAAAATCCTGTTACAAGAGGTGAACCTGGTCGCTTGACAGAAGAGGCAATCATGTTGCAGATTGTTTTATCTAAAAGAATATATAAGTGCTGAAGAATTGCTATGGTCCAAACTCCTTTCTGTAACAACAAACACTACCATCACCTTAACAGACAACACAAGAAAACAACAAACAGCATGATGAAGTACTCTCTATCTCTTCTTTCAACCATCGCACCGCTTGCCTTGGCAACTCTTGTTGCCAGACAATCAGGTTCGAACCCTTCAGTCGACGGGCTGAACTTTGTTATTGATGGGGAGACTGGTTACTTTGCTGGAACAAACGCATACTGGCTCCCATTCCTTACCAATGACGCCGATGTCGATCTTGCGATGGGTCATTTGGCGGAATCAGGCATCAAGATCCTCCGTGTCTGGGGTTTTAACGATGTGAACACCGTTCCCGCCAATAATGACACTGTCTACTTCCAGCTCCACACGAACAGCGTCTCAAATATTAACACTGGAGAGGACGGCCTTGAACGTCTGGATTATGTTGTTTCGGTAGCGGAAAATGAGGGGATTAAGTTGATTATCCCGTTTGTGAACAACTGGGATGATTATGGCGGCATGAATGCCTACGTTACAGCATATGGCGGCGACGACAAGACGAGTTGGTATACCAATGCCGATATGCAGAGCGCTTACCAGACCTATATAGAGGCAGTGGTCTCTAGATACGTGGATTCGACTGCTATTCTGGCCTGGGAGCTGGCAAACGAGCCGCGCTGTTCATCATGCGATACTTCTGTCATCAATGAATGGGCGACAGAGACGAGTGCGTTTATTAAGTCTATCGATCCTAACCATCTGGTGGCTATTGGAGATGGTACGCTTTTTGACTATTAGTTACTTGATTCTGTAGATAATCAGCTAATTTATGTTCTAGAGGGCATGGGCCTTGATGGAGCCAGCGATTATCCCTATACCACCACCGAAGGTAATGACTTTGCTCTGAATCTGGCCATTCCCGACGTCGACTTTGGCACCTTGCATCTCTACACTACAGACTGTACGTTTGTCCCATCCATATTGCTTGTGTCTCGTCCTAACCAGGAATGCATATCAGGGGGCGTGACTGATAACTCCTGGGGAAACCAATGGGTCCAAGATCACGCCGCGGTCTGTGAGTCCCTCGGCAAGCCATGTCTGTTTGAGGAATATGGAATGAAGAATGATCACTGCACCGACGAGTTGGACTGGCAGGATACTGCTCTGGCGGCGACTGGGGTGGCAGCTGATTTATTCTGGCAGTTTGGCGATACTCTTAGCGGAGGCGAAACAGCGGATGACGAGTACACTGTATACTACGGCACCGATGACTGGACCTGTGTGGTGACAGACCATGTTGCTGAGATCAATGGTGTCTAGTGTGGCACGGACGTATATACCACTTGATGAATGTCGGTGGTAGCCGCCGCCAAGGCCGCCATCACGTGACCACCGAACTTCGCTGGTAGTTGAGCGGCTCTCAGGCCATGTAGGTCAGTGAGAATCAACGAGTTTGCTCACCTGCCGTGAATCAAGCTTCGGAGTTCACCCCATCAAGTAGCCATGATTCTCTAATCTCAAACGCGGGGAATCATGTGAGGCAGCCAACATAATCAGCAAATTGACAAGGAGAGGAGCTGTCCACCTTTCATTCCCAGCAGACCAAAACAACCTTAACCATGACTTCTCTACACAACCCCCTTATCTCAGCCTTAACAACTCTCTACACTCTCCTTGTCGACCTCCGCTACATCCCCTCCTCTGCAATTATTGTCCCGTCATCCCGAACACGACGCCATCCCCGGAACTCTATTAACCGCAGTGCAGCGGCGCAGAACAGGTTCAGCGAGGCAGCTGTCAATCTACATACCAGAACCCGTACATTACAGACAAAGATTACCGGATCAACTACGACACTCGGCCACTCTGTTACCTAGCACGCGTGCCTGAAGCAGGCGCGGAGGACCGCGATGAGCGCCAACCAGAACCAGAGCCTGTAGAAGGCGAAGGCGAAGGCGAAGATGCATGGGACTTTGCGCGACCCAACCTTCCAGGACCGTGTTGATCTCTGGACAGGGCACAATATCCTCGTGTGGAGGGGCGTTTTGTTAACGACCCTTTCTTATACGTTTCTATACAGAAACCATCACGGAATGGCAGCATTTCGAGAACCCGGAAACTTGGCGGCACCTCCCTGCCATTTCGATGACATCGCCACAGAATTCACTATATGTGTGGATCAGGGAATTGTCGTGACGGTTCTGGCATCCCAGCCAGCCACTGATGCGGATACCCTGCGCTATTTCTCCTTTCCACCGCGGAGCATGTGTCGAATTACATACTGTAGGAATAGGTCATGGTATGCATCGATTTAATTGATAACTAGGAGGCTATATACAAGAGGAGTATTATTTTAATGAAGGGAGCAAATAGACCTAATAAAATCCTAAAGAATACTCCCGTAGCTAGTTCCTAGGTACAACCCCTTAATGTTGATCTGTGGTTAAACGGAGAACCCTTACACCTCTGAACCTGCTAGGTGTTGATACACCCCCTGGAGGGTACGGAGTAAGGCTGTTAAAGATATTAAATTAGGAAATTATATAGACATCACAGTAATGAAAAAATATATGAAGTCGCGGATACGGCTTCTATATAGGTAATTATGGCAGTTAAGTTAATAGTTGTTGCGGCTGCATTTTGGCGCCCTTGGAGTTTCAAACTTCGCTCAATAGCTAAATCAAAGATCAGATATAACACAGCAGAAATGAATTTGATAGAACATACTGGATAGGATCTCCTCCTCCCAGATACCCAGTGTATAGTCCACTAAGCCATATTGTTCAAGCCCGTCACAGATTTCTATTAGCCTCTCCCCACACTTTTCCAACTCGTCAGAATTGGAAAGGCTGAGTGACTGGCAGCTGATTTGAAGGAATTCTTGTATCATATCTTCATGCTTCTGCAAAGTCGCAAGCCAACAGATATTGAAGTTGTCCCACAGTTTCAGTTTAGTGGCGTAAGGTATCTGGTCATCACGAAGAATGCCTATATCGCAGCAATACAAGTTCAGCCGACATCTTCATTCAGGGCAATGATCAGCTTGAGACAAAAAAATATCATACCAGTTTTATAGTCTTGGCAAGCCACTCCTTGATACTCATCATTAATTGCCTCGCCTTAGTAGGCTGCCTGTCTTGTACGTGATAAACTGTTACCTGTAAGCCCCGTTGGAATTTCCGGACAAAAAATGATGTCAGGTGTTCCCAGGTTAGGGAGAGAGGTTCCAATTGTAGTTGCTGTTGTTCCACTGGCGCTACCGTAATCACGTCCGTTGTTATATGGTGGTCCATATTCATCGTAGGAGCCTCCCACTGGCCATGAGCAGCCATATTAAGAGGTAGGGAATGTACGGGATGGGGAAGGGGACAACCTCCCGTCTCTGGAAGGAAGTCTCCCGCGAAGCTGATGTCTATCATGTTCTTCGGAAAGCACAGGTATCTGCGGTTCCTGTTTTTCTTGGAAAACTTAGTCTGGACAAAATTTACTTCCTGCACAGAGCAAGAGAGATCAGGCATTTGCTACTAACAACTTGGGGTGGTGAGAGTATAAGCGGATGGACGCAACACGGAAACTGCTTCATGAGTTTTCAAGATCCAAGGATGAAACCAGTGCTCTAGGAGCCAGCCATTATGACCTTCCACCAGATAATATTCTGTGGAATAATGAGTTGAAGCGGGTTTTGATCATTGACTGGCATTGCTCCGCCCTAAATCATCGACCGGTGAAGAAAGCGCACAACTAGCCTCAAGAGATTGCTTAAGTTCAAAGCAACTCCGCGTGGCATGAGCACTGGACAGTTCCGGTATATGTGTTGGTGGGTTGATTCTGGCTTGACAGAGAAAGGATCCTGATAGCGTACATGTCCATGCGATCTGGACTGTAGGGAACCACTTCAGAGAAATAGTTGGTGTTATTATTATCCTTGTCACCCCACTCTCAATCTATTCCCTCGGTCGACTTC
The DNA here is from genome assembly GCA_027569065.1 of Aspergillus cavernicola. Classification (NCBI taxonomy): domain Eukaryota; kingdom Fungi; phylum Ascomycota; class Eurotiomycetes; order Eurotiales; family Aspergillaceae; genus Aspergillus; species Aspergillus cavernicola. The sequence continues at coordinate 242,572 of JAPDEK010000044.1, forward strand.
TATTCAGGAAATCAGAGGATATTAAATATCGGTCGAGTCAGCTCCACTCAGTCCTTAACTTGCCTGGCAATCTATATGCGCCGGTCCGGATTCTGTATTTATCATTCAAAGATTCTTTTTGGACCTGAGGACAAAGGGTACCAAGGAGGGTAAAAGATTCTGGACAGATGAAAAGTCGGTACATACAACCCTTACAGGTCATTGCCTTTGAATCATGGGCCATGATTTGAGAAAGAATATCTGCAACCTACCAAGTGATGGGATTCAACAGTGAGATTGATCTACAGTGCATTGAGAATTACCTACCACCAGGATTATGGTATACCTGCTGTTACTGGGTAAAGCACTTGACCCTGTGTCAGGACCCAGTTACTGAGTTGGTCAAGGCTTTCTTATTTCTGAAAAGAATCTCCTTCACTGGTTGGAAGCAATCGGCATTTTGGGTCTTCTATCTGAAGTGATAGAAGTATTAAAAAAAATTACAGCCCGCCATTCAAGTAAGTATTCGGGAAAGCTAAATACATCTATAAATACTAAAGAATATAGGGCAACCAACATTATGAAATCCCCAGGTTTTTAGGTGATTTATCCTTTAAACTGAAAGATAGGGAGGCTGCACCCCTTCAGCTGTATATTTCCCCACGAAATTTAGTTATCAGAGGTATATTTGATAACAAGCTGTTGAGTTGGACCCAGCGACCTAAGGTTGAGGCGTCCTGGAGTGCAGAGATACAGACCCTTGAAGGCCATTCCAATTGGGCTTAGTCAGTTGCCTTCTCACCAGATGGCCAACAACTGGGATCTGGCTCTGATGATAATACCATCAAGCTCTGGGATCCCACCACGGGTAAACTACATTAGACCCTTGAGGGCTATTCTGATTCGGCTCGGTTGGTTGCCTTCTCACCAGATGGCAGCGACAACTGGCATCCGGCTCTAATGACAACACTATTAAGCTCTGGGATCCCACCAGTGGTGAGCTGCATCAGACTATTCAGGTCCATTCTGGCTGGTTTCGGTCAGTCGCCTTGTCACCAAATGGCAAACAACTGCCATCTTTGCCATATTTATGTTCGCCTGGTAGAGACTTTCTCAATGATTCATGACGCTCGGGTGGCTCCTTAACAACTACAGCCTGTCGAACCATTTCCCACTTATTTTTCGCGTCAAGATTAGGTGAACCGGGAGCCACCGGGACAAGTTGGGGAAATGGCTCAGCCTTCCGTGAGGCAGGACCAAAGGAGCACAAGTGGGATATGCAAAGAGGGTTTATTGATTGGTGGCTGGTTCTCTACTTTGATTGTATTAAGCAGGTTACATGAGGCAAGTAAGGGAGGTGAGCCGGCAGTGAGAAGCTCATCCTGTCTATTGTGCACTCACCCTACCCACCCAACTCGCAACCATTATAATCCTTAATATGTTAAATCAGGTACATACGACCACAGGGTGTGGAAAACAGGGCTTCCCGTCCGCTCAGCCGTACTTAAGCCACACGCCGGCTGGTTAGTAGTATGGTGGGTGACCACATGCGAATCCCAGCTGTTGTATGTTTTTTATTTCTTTGTTTTATTTGAACTGCCTGACTTTAGTCCTTCACCTGAAGGCCCTGAAGCCCTTTATTTTCACCCAACTATCTTGAATGCCAAGACTGCTGGTGACCTTTTGCACTCCTGCCATCCTGTCCCTGTCGGGTCCTAGGTCCAGATGACAGCCTGTCAGTCCAGCACCCTACCTATCGTCGGTTTCATGACAACCTCCCTCCCTGCAATGACTGCGCTATTCAACGAACCTGATTCTTCTTACGATTCTTCTCGTGAAGAGTTTACATGCTGAACCTCACAAATTGGTTTGTGTATCTGAAGTTCTGAACTTCCCTGCTGACGCCTGGGACCTGTTAGATAGAGATAGTGACATTCTTATCCCTAATTTGCTTAGTCCACTTTTAGATTCTTTGCAGGCCCTAATGAGCTAGGTTGCCTGCCTTAAGAGCTACCTGGCTGTCTAAGAAGATCTAGATAGCTAGGTAGCTATAGCCGTGGTGACACTGCAGCCTTGACTCCAAACTCAATATTGTTGTAACTAGATCTCATACTTTGTTTCCGGGCCCTCTACTCTGTGAGTATATTTCACCTAACTATGTGTAGAATGCCGAGAAGCTCTGTTTTGCTATATCAAGAAACATGCTTTTATCACCCACAGTGCCAAGTTTGGAACGAGCAAGCTTCTGGTCATCCTCATAGTTCCAGCTCTCAAACTCAGTTGGGCGCCCATTGTAATGAATGGACGAGCTTGAACTTTGAGTAGCTCTGACTGTATAATTGATTTCATTACAGTGGGAGACGTAGTATTCATACGCCGACCCCTCGCCTTCAGCGATATGCAGGATTCTCTACATGTACATCAATTTCCAGTGGGCCATTCCTTCCCGATGAACTTGGAGATTCCATTACAGTACTATCTGCAAGGAGGTATTGATATAAAATCAGGCAAAGTAGACATATATTCTATTCAACCTCCCCACCCGCGGGCCATCAGAGATTATCCTCTACTAGATCATCTTTAACACCAACATGCACTGTGACACTATTGCCCATGGTCTCAGACGGTCATGATACGCGACTCTGTATCTACCACACTAGTCTGTTTACTTAACTAGGGACTCGAGAGACATGTCGCTGGTAATTTACATAGGCTTTGTACAATTGTGCTTTAAGCAAGCAAAGTAGTACCATATTCTGTAGAGACTACTCTATTCTGTAGAGACAAAGGCATTATTGGTGCTTTTTAGCACTGCTTACGAATGCTGCTTGTTGTTGATATACAGTGTTCCCTTGAAGGTTGAAGACAATCTCCACAGAAAGATATGGCCACTGACAACACAAGCGCTGATATAGAAGTCGACGGTCAGTATGTCTTATTTCATTAGATATTAAATTAGGTTATGACAAAAAAAGGCACGCACAACTCGCAACTCAGAGCCTACCCCGCGCGGAACTCGGGTCCCAATCAAAGCTAAATGAGTCTATCATTCAAGTCTACGGAGTAAAAAGAACTCAAATTCTGGCTCATTACCCTTGTGTTTATGATTCCTCGGGCCGGGTGTAACGGACTGTCAGGAAACACTGACATTGTTAGGCAATCAACCTGCTGTGCCGCACCTAGCATTATGACAACAATAGGGGAACAACAGTAGGCTATGGTTATGCTTTAATACAGCATCCTCGGTATACAGAACAAATCTTCTCCTGGCAGCAGCACATGGTATTCTGCACTTCTTTCTTCCTCATTACTATCATCTGGCATGGCTGCGGATTGACTTGTTTATTTGTGTTTCTCCACAACAACATAATCATGACTTCATTACTGGTTTGCGATGAATGTTTTACGTGGAAGAGAAAATGTCAAGTGGATTCTATTTCCTCTCAGTGCCTCCTCTGCCAGCGATTATCCCTGCTATGCACTAGAACACGACGCCAAGGTCGGATTGGACGAACCCCCAAAACCCGGACGGTCAAATACCGAGGGTATCTTTGACATCTGGGATGCCAATCTCGATGTGGAGAGAGCACATTTAGCACAATCATCTTCATCTTCATCCCGCCCCCCATTGGGCCCACAGGGTGGTCTTTCCAAAATGATACCATTAGGCAACTTGATATGGGGGGTATCGCAACGTACTCTTAACGTTGACGATGAAAGCATATATTCAGCATTAGAAGTTTGGACTATCGGATCGACCTCTGCAAGAGACTTCTACCGAGCGATCTACTACTGCCATTGCAATTCTCCCTGGTTCTTGTGTGAAATGTTCATTGCCATGGGTACCTTTCTCGACTGGGTATGCTTCAACCGGACCACCTTCGAAAGCGTAGACATTGAACGCGGTGCCCGATCCCTGCAGAAGCTGCACACTGCTACGGTCACTCATGCTCAGGATGGCTTGGCCATTCTCATGCTGGGCCAGGCCTTGGCGGCTTTTGATGCTTTCCTCAGCGCAACAGGTGCCATATCCATCCTCGAATATTCTTTATCGCTGATAAAGCCGTGGTACGCGTGTTTTGAACAAATTCAGTTCCTTGATCCTATAACAATTTGCCCCATCTTTTGAGATATAGCCTGTTGTTTGGTCTATCGGAAAATACCCATCATTAGGCCGGCCACACGTAGTCCAGCAGTGATTGACCGTTTGGCTGGTCTCTGCCCATCATTACTACCGATTATCTACTATCTGTGTGTCGTCGGTTATACTTTGCGTACTGACCCGAATCAAATCAAACAGCTGGATAGGATCAAAGAAAGACTGCGCCAGTGGACTCCGGACCATGAATGTCTCCAACAAAGAGGGTTCAGCACCAAATAAATAGCCTCCGTAAGGGCCCAAGCGATCATGTATCGAACCGCCAGCCTGCTCCTAATCCATCGCCTATGCTACCCGTTGACATCTCATGACAAAACCGCTGTGTTGCTTGCAACGGACCTGCTTGCCGAGAGAAGCACCTTCTTCGCGAACCACGGTGAAGAAACCACACTTCAGAATGTTGTGCTGCCGTTATTTCTCGCCTTATTGGAAGTTCCCTGTTCTCCCTGGGAAGTATGGAAAATCTTCACCAGGCTTCGAGTATACCCGGCATGTATCAGTACCCTCGTCGCTTTCCATGCATTTTTCTGGCAGCAGAAACAATCTGGCTGTAACGGATTTCTGTTTGACTTGGTTGATAATGGACCGAAATTTGTGGCCCTGCCGTGATCGACCGAGGCTTGATTCTATCGCCAAATACACAGACTTTCAATGTCAGAGGCAGCTATGGAGGCAACGTCTGCTTACTTGCTACATATCCACATGAAATCAAAGATGAAACATAAATACTAAATGGCTATTTGCGCAACTATGGCTTTGAAAATGTACATACATATCACTTTCGGGTGGAAGTCGACGGGCCGGATGTCACTCATGTCCCAAACTCAAGACGCATTTATTTGTCTCTGCGTAGTCGGTGTGAAATAGCTAGGTACCATAGTTCAATTTACTTCTTAAGTCGCTGAAGTTTGACAATGTCCATGGAAATATTACCCCGAGCCCTTTCTTGGAGCCAGCTGGGTAACCCTCTCATCAACAATACGAGGCCCTGGGAACGAGGCAAAATAACTTGCCCTTCGTTTCCTGAAATGAGTTGGTTGATGACGGCAGATGACACCTCCGGACTCAGAACAGGTTAGGTCCAATGTTTTCCGGCTTTCATGATGAGATCAATCATCGGCGTGCGGACCCAGGAGGGATGGATGACACTTGGAGGAGGACATTGTCTGTTAGCATTGATGGGGTAGGTAATTGTTCACTCAGTAGCTTGCTTATCTGGTTCGAATTTTCTGCGAGCCGTACCAGTGCCTTATCTCCTGGGTCAGACCCTCATGAAATGCCAACGCCGACGCTTTGGAGCATGCATAGTCCACTGCATTTGCAAAGCCGACAAAACAGGCCATACGCCACCGTGATGATGTGGCCATGGTCTCGTTGGATCATGCTTGGCAGAAACTCCTTGACAGTCCAGAAGTGCGATAAAGTGTTGACTTCGAGCGTCGAGCGGATGTGTTCGTCCGACTCGTCTAATATCGCTCCTGGAAACGCAACACCCGCATTATTGATCAGGACGGTAGGATGGCTGCGGTCTTTTCTGGTTCGACTGGCCGCATCCTTCACTGCCGCGCGGGACGTAATATCGGCGATATAAAAGAAAACGTTCGGGGCTTCTCATGCTATTATTAACTTTCTACCACAAGCCACACAAGCTACAAGCGACTCACGTAGCGGGAAGTTTGATTCGTGCAGATCCAGGATTATTGTTTTGGCATTCATCTGGGATAGATCCTGCATGATTTGTTTTCCAATGCCACCGCATCCTCCGGTGAGAACGACCAGCTCATTTCGTGGACTCCATTTGACGATTCTTTCCCCGTTGTTCTGTGCTCGCTTTGAGAGAGGTGTTCAACCCTTTGAGAAGCCGCAGCGCCACCAATGCCTCCAGGGCCCTTTGAAGGTACGAGTTGAGCAATGCTCGCTGTACAGATGGGGGAAGCTCCGCAAGCACTGAGCGTGCTGTTTCCAGCGCCAACTGTAATCATTTTTGTGCTGACATTGCAGTTGGAATTGCCGCCTGATTGATACACACTGTAGGCTCCCTGTTCTGTTGATATCGGACCGCCTTTTTATACCAGAGAAGCTGTAGCATTGACGGGCCAATTTGGCCTTCCATGTGATGGTCTACGCCCAATGCGGGTGTGATAAATCAACGCAGGGTGGCACTGACTTCCCCATCAGGGTTTCCTTGCCAAGGGGTGGTTAGTTTGAGGGATGCGGGTGGAGACTGGCCTTGGTTCCTTGGTTCTCCACCAATCTTGTCATCAGTTCGGGGATAGCAGAGGGGTTTTCTCCGCATTGGGGAAAAAGAGACCGCAGGCTCGGTAGTCGGCAGAGGGCAGCACGCTCCTCATGCTAGATGATGCTAGGGATAATTACACCGGATATTCTCATCTCTTCCCGACAACAATGAGCAATAACCACACCACCAACGGGGCAGCGGCACCATTTGACGTCCTCATAGGATCGGGTATCTCTGGAATCAATGCCACATATCGTCTACAAACCGAGCTCCCACGATGCCGTTTTGCTATCTTGGAGGCTCGGAGAGACATTGGCGGTACGTGGGACCTTTTCCGATATCCTGGCATTCGATCCGACTCAGATCTCAACTAACATACTTGACACGCGCTCAAGACTCACTGCCCAAGGCCACCCAACTACGACCGTGGGTTTCTCGCACGAACTATTTCTCGGACATGTATTTCGCTCGGTTTGGCGACCTGTCAGCGGGAGTGAAATTTATATAACATCTACGTTCATATGTGATTTGTTCTTCAGGAAATACTATATCAAGAGCATCAGATGTGTTGTGTTCTAAGTCCCAGACAGAGCCGTAATACCAACTCTGGACCCATTGCTCTTAGATCACAAACAAATTCCACATCCTGACCGTAGTTCCGAAACTTTCGCCAATCGTAATCCAAGTACTAAATGAGCCGGGGTGATCTTCCGAAGCCCGAGACTCTAATCGGAATAGACAAGAAAGATCTAGGTACCCCGTTCTTGGAAGAAACGCCACCCCCGGCTGATACTGGGGACTTAATTTCCAAAGTCGAGGGGGACGCGAGACAGTGACTCAGGGGATCAGGACACCTTCTAGATTGGGTAAAGCAGGTGGTGACTGCCCAACAGGTATGGCTAAGGGAGGAGTGATGAGGGTGGTAATTTACAGGGGGGTGGCCATCCCAGCATTCTTCTATCCCCATCCTCTTGCCCCGAGCAACAAGAGATACAAGATTCAGGATCTAAGCTGTATCAAGCTAATACAGCTAATAACCACTGAGGAGAACCACAGTTTAAAGGGGTCCCAGCATCGGACGCAATAACAACCAGGCTTGGCTACCCTGATACGAACGAGGGTAGCCAGGGCAGGTAGAAGCCTACCGATCGGTGCCGGTGGGCAGGTCCCCCAACACATCCAGCACAGACTTCTACGGACCACTAAGTTCTAACTCCTGTCCGGCAGGCTCGCGAGGACAAACTACGGGCCACCCCGTTCTTCCTCCATTCCAGCTGCGTCTATCCTCGTGGTTCGACTGGTAGGCCCAATATTTCCCCCAGTCAGTTTTCTTTCTGGAGCCGCGGAATGCGGGCAGAGTCTCGCCACACATCCCTTGGTGAAAAAAAAACACCCAGTTTGGTAACGTTCGGACCGGCAAATCTATTCAATAGGTAGCGGCGGCCACCCTCAAGCCCACCATTCTCGAGCTAGGCGGCAAAAATTGACATGGTGCTGTATGTATTAATGGCTATTAAGGACGACTTAAAACAAGACCCGCCTAGCGGCATTAATCCCACTGATATCCCATCTCTGTGGCGCAGTCCGATCCATCCACTCTGACCAGTCACCCCAGAAAGCAGGTCTCAGAATCTGCGCATACTCCCAATAATCCGGATACCAGCCTGCATATTCCCAGTCAAGAATGCCCGTGACTTTGTTCTGCTCATCGATCATGATATTGCGAGGTGCAATATCGGCATGCGTAAACACGGTAGACTCAGAGCGCGGCAGCATGTCCCGTAACTGATGTTCATATCGACGACCTCCAAAGTGAAGATAGCGCTCGAAGATGCGATCTCGCACGTCTGAATCATTCGTCAAGGGTCTAGCTGGATCTTCCAAATCTTCAAGCATTGGATCCCTCGTTGGGGAGCCATCGGTTCCACATTGGTAAAGACCTTGAAACTCGGGTGGACGTGGGATATCGCGTAGCTCGGAAAGAAGATCCCACGTTTGGCGACAGACAGATTCTTTGTTCTTTTCATCTAGTGTATCCCATATCTCTTCCAAACATGATCCGGGAATAAGCGTCATCCAAATATCCCCATAGCCAGGACTGAATTTCTTGTGAAATATTTCGGGCACCAGAACAGAGGTATGCTGGGCAACCACTCTCATTGCTTCGGCCTCAGCAGGTCGCACTGCATATCCGGCTTTGGTCACAAAGGAAAAGTCATGCTCAAGTACAAGCCTGCCAATCTGTTTGCTGAGAACAGTGATCACCTCTTGATTAGGTGGGAGGTTTGGGAAATCTGAGATGTCGAAAGATAATGGACATGGGAACAACATTTTGCCTGATAAGATGTATCGATCTTTTGCTCGCAGATTTCCCACTGAGAAAGGAATGCCGTCAGAAGGATCGGCCATCTTGGAAAGAGGTTTTAGGGTGTCTGCTAGAGTTGCATCCCTTCAGGTGGCTGTCAATGGAAGGTGACCAGGCTGATGTTCCAAGGCTGAAGTTGCCCAAGTCCAACGCGTTTAATGCCGCGATATCATTGGCTAGTTCCATGGCCCGCATATTAATCATGTGACATCACGATAGACTACCTACAGTAGGTATTAGGTAGTCAACCTAGCAACACGTCCACACTTTTCGGGAGAAATGGATGTGGATGCCCTCCCAGTGAAACACCGGGTGTCCCATCCGCAGTGATGCGCACGATGTAACGCCCATCAATGCCTGCCGGGGGTTCCCGGAAACATAAAGAAAGCATTTACTACCGCACAATGGTTCTCTCGTATCTAAAGAAAAATCACCTCGCCAGGCACTTCACCCCTCGACTAGCGGGAGCTGTCGGACTGATTAGCCTCTCAACGCTTAACTATGGATTCGACAACCAGGGCATAGCGACAAGTCAAGTGATGGAATTTTACAAGAGACAGTTCGGAGACTATGACGCGGAAACCGATACCTGGGCTATCCCAACATACTGGACTTCCCTCTTGAATAGTTTGAATTTCATTGGGTTTGCCGCTGGTTAGTACGATATCGGGGTTGACTGTGTCGAATTAACTGACCCTGTGAGCAGGATTATACATCGGCAGTCTAGTCAGTGCCCGGTACGGCCGCCGCATGGCAATGTTCACCATGTCAATCTGGGCAATGATATCCGCTACCGTGCTCATAACCTCCACTCGAATTGAGCAAGTCCTCGCCGGCCGCATCCTCAACTATGCCTACATCGGCATGGAGCTCGCAACCTGTCCGCCCTTCCAAGCCGAGATTATCCCGGCTCCTATTCGCGGCTTCGCAGTAGGCTCGTACCAGGCGAGCTTGCTAGTCGGCGGCATCCTCATAACAGCGTGTGCCTAGGTACAAGCGATATACCCAGTAACGCCGCGTGGAGAATTCCCCAGGGGTTATTCTATCTCGTCCCGACCATCGTGGCCTCGTGTATCTGGTGCGGTGGCTTCTACTCAATGACCGTCCCGACGAGGCGTTTGCTTCCCTATGACAACTTCGTGGACTCGACTCCTCGGATGGTCTCACCCCAGAGGAAGAGCTTGCGCGGCTCCGGACATCTCTAGTCCACGAGCAGAACCAAGGCACGTACATGGATTTATTCCGCGGTAATAATCTGCGGCGCACGCTCATTGCAATTGGAATGAACTTCTTTATCCAGGCCACTGGATCACCCTTTACCGCGGCATATTGGACACTCTTCGTGCAGTCGCTCAATTCAATAAACCCGTTCAAGTTCTCCCTGATGAGCTTGTGTATCAACACCTTCTCTTGTTTGACGGCCATCTACATCACCGACAGGATTGGCCGGCGACCGTTGCTGATGCTTGGGTCCCTACTGCAAGTCATCTGCCTATTTATCATGGGTGGTGTCGGCACTGTTGCGGCGCCGACAATGGTGCAGAAGCAGGTCATTGTCGCCGCGACGGCCTTGTCTTCAGCGAGTCTCTGCTTTAGCTGGGATCTTCTAAACTATATTGTTACGACCGAGTTGCCGGCATCGAGATTACGCGATAAGACACAGCGAGTTGCATCATTGATAAATATTTTAACAAAGTTTTTTCTCCCTTTTTTTGGTTCGAAAAAATTACACACCACTGACGTGAATGACCCGATAGTTTCGTCTTCTCCTTCACAACACAACACCATACCTTCTCAACGCGCCATACGCTAGTCTCCATTCTAAAGTCGGCTTTATTTTCGGGTCTATTGCATGCTGCTCCCTTGTGTTTGCATATTTGTGCGTACAAGAAATGAAGGGCCGATCTCTGGAGGAAATCAATCAAATGTTCCAGGACGGGGTTGCGCTTCGGGATTTTGGCAAATATCCTCGCGTGGAGGTTGAGGTGGTGCCAGAAAGGGATGCAGAAAAATTGGGATAGACACAGGATGACAACTCTTATTGTAGGTATTTCCCATTAAGTTAGCGAGAGATGTCGGTCTTGACATGGATGAATTCTGTCTACCGGGACTGGCTTATTAGGGGTCCCCTTTCATGCCCATAGATAAAAACAATGAATCACCGATATATGATAGAAGTTACAGGAAGCACATACATAGGTATATCAGCCCGCCTACTCTCGCGAGATAGAATGGAGTTGGATTAGTTTGCGCGCATGACAATGTTGGAGATATAAATGCTAGCTCATGCCTTTGCATCTCCCATGACGCTTTGGGTAGTGTAGAAAATCTTCTGCTACTTAAGTCTGACGGACGGTAGACATTCTCTATCCATTCTTCTTTCCATGCAAGCCTCTCTAGCAGCCATCAAGATATTAAGCTTTTTATAATTCCGAATCAACAAAAGGTTGGAGCTCCAGTGTTACGCAGCATGGAAGGTCTCTGAAGACATTCAGTTATGCTGGATCGCACGCTCTGGGAGAAAGACAGGACCCGATCTACTTTTTGGAAATCATTCCGCCTTATATCAGTCACTACGCTCAGAGAGCAGATGATGCTTCGATCCAAGCCCAGATCGACATGTTTGGCAAAGACAATATCGGCGCAATGCCGGGAACCTTGGGCCCAAGAGGCAATTTTGCTGCAGTCACATTTGCAGAGAGTTCCCCACTGATATTGATTCTAAATTACTGTCTCTTATAATAAAATTAAAAAAGCAAATGTACCAGTAAACCTTGTATTCTGCCAGCAGAATAATTGTGTTGACGCCTCCAGCGAGCACACTGGATGAGAGCACTGCCGCCAGCTCTCAGGATGATGGATTCTCACCTTCTCATGCTGTACGATATTGGTACTAATTGTTTGGTGGGGAAACCAAGAAGAATCAAATATGCCTGCAAGGGATGACTATCCTGCCTGCTGACAGCATATTGCTTGAAGCCCTGATCTCTCCTAAACTTTGATTCTAGCTGTTGTATGTTTTTGTTTTTTAGTTCAGTGGTGGAGAACATCTGCTATATTATTAACTTATCTATAAAAGTTAAGTACATGCGACCACAAGGTGTGGAAAAGAGGGCTTCCATGATAATAACCTTACATGAGAAAAGAGGTTAGTCAGTGTATTTCCGGTCAAAAACGGGATTTCTGACCCTGGACAGAATCCAGAAATCCCATGCAGAAACGTCATTAAGGCATGCTGCATTGCCGGGTATGTAAAGCTTTGTTCAATGGGAGCTTTGCGATTCTATTGTAAGTCATTTCAATCAAGCATTTGCTACGCAATACTAACACCGGGTTTGGATATGTGGGAGAACAAGAGATGTGCTAATATTGTGGAACAGGACATCTCGGAGGAGAGTGAGAGGCTTGTGAAATTCAATGCTGAGATTGATTTGACTGATTAGGAGAATATGAAATTCAAGTATAAGTACTGATGATGTATATTAAACGAATTAGCATATTACATCATCAGATCCTACTAGCTGGGGTGGTTATAGATTAGCAGTTAGAGTTGAAGGGGTAGGGTTGGTTACTTGCAAGACATGGGGGTGGTATCTAAGCCGTCAGAGAGGCTTTTGCTAGGTTTTGTTACTTGTCCCTTCTAATGCAAGAGACTGTGGTACATAGCTACTTTATCGGGTGATAGTAGCCAGATTTCTATCACCTTAAAGCAATTTGATATATTCATGTGAGAAGTGATTAGGGAAAATAAGGTATAGATGACAGCCTGGTCAAGCTATCTTCTGCTAGATTAACAAGTATTATCAGAACAGGAAATACAGGCTTAAATAACAGAATACACCAGCTCCTCTTTATTTATACATCTTTTCTAGTTCTTCTCTATCCAAAACTTGGTATTTAACAGGGTTATCAATAACTTATCTCTCTGCACCTGTATTCTTAACCAATCCAGACACCGCGCAGCCAATCTCTCTGTCCTATTTATCTACTTATCAGCTAGTACTTGATCCAGTATAGGATCCCAATCTATATACCAAGATATTAGATACAGGAGAAACTTTGTAGTATAATACGTTATCTTCTCCGGCCTTTACAATCTAACTGAAAAAGTTTGGCATCTTTCTATTTTCATCACTATCAATATGCCCAAATCAGGGTGGACATGGCCGGGTGGGTCAGTATGGGAGAGCGTCTTGTACAGTCAATCGCGTACAGTACTGGTTTATAGCAGTCTGTAGGACTAGGATTGGGACTTCAGTGTGAATAAAGCAGGGTCTGGTGTTTGCCAGTAATGAGTCTTTCTGAAGGTATTTCAGGGTATCACTTCAAACCACCTCCACGTCGACCAGCGACTCTACTAAACGCTTCCAAACAGGTCCATTATCACCATCAACAGCTTGATTCACGCTAGTATCTATCGCCTCATCTGATATCGTATTGTCCGAGTCTTTTAGAAGAGTTCGAGTGCCACCAGTCAAAGTCCGAGGACATCCAATAACAATCAGTCCTGCCCTCGCCCTCGTTAATACGACATTGAGTCGTCTCAAGTCGCTCGAAAACCCCATATCACCATGGGGGTTGCAGCGCACGGTAACGTAAATAATAACGTCCGCTTCTCGACCCTGGAAACCGTCGATACTGGAGATCGTCGCAGAACTGGGAAGTGTATCCCGGAGAATCTTGACTTGTCTCGTGTACGGTGTCAGGACTGCGATTGATGCGGATCCCGAATCCGTCAGTAGTCGGTACACCTTTTTACATAACTCTGCCTGGCTGGCGTTGCCTTTGGACTGATGGCCCATATCCTCGTTCCCTAGGCAGGGAACAAAAACGCATCGTGCTAGGGGCGCATTCGGTACATCTTGTCGTCTGGGCCAGGGGAACCCAGTGCTTGGTAGCGGGTTATTGTAGCATGAAGCATGTGTCTGAAGTCGCCCATTGTAGAATTCTCGTGATGGGAATTCGCATATCTGCGGATGCATCCGATATTGTACGTCGAGCATAACCTTTCTGAGCGCGCCATTGGTGGCAGCAGTTTCTATCCCATACAGTCGCTCGAACAGAGAAAACTCCAAACCCATTGTTCTGGCATATTTGCCTACCGTCGCACGAAGTTGGACATGGTCCCCGACGAGGATACCTCGCTGACACCCCTTGGTTAATGGAATAAGCGACATAGGCTCTGTTTGCTGAGATGCCTCGTCAATAATGACAATCTGGAATTGCTCGTTCCGTAGCAGACCCAGTCCAGCTCCAGCACATGTTGTGAATACTAGCCGCGCTTGCTGGATGCGCTCAAGCGCCCGGCGTTTTGCATTGGCGTTAAAATTGGACTCGTTCCGGTCCATGGCGTCGCATGCGTATTCGATTAGATCAGGGGATACTTTGCGGATCTAAACAGTGTGCAGAGTCAAAAGGTTATTCCGACTCGCCTCTGTCAATATGCATCCGTGGACTGGAAAAGCATTTACGTTGGTAGATACCCTAAGAGGTCGCACTCCCAGTGGACCCGAAATCTTCAAGTAACGTTTCAAGATGTTGTCAACGGCATTGTGTGATGGGGCGGTGACGAGTAGACGCTCCTCCGGCATTCTACGCAGCAGCTCTTCTAAAATTGCAGCAACTGTCTGGGTTTTGCCGGTGCCGGGAGGGCCCCAGATACAGGTTAAAGCCGAATCGAGGGAAGCTTTGACTGCCTGGTTTTGACATTCATTGAGGTCTTCTCGGAATTCATACGCTGATGTCTCCTGTGAATACGTCTGTGGCCAATGGTCGCGGACAAGCAGTGGATACAGAGCACAGGCATTCTCCTTTTCCTCAATTAGTGCAACCAAAGCATCCAGCATTGCTTTACAGGTGACGAAAGAACCACAGTGCTTCATACGCCACCGAGCAGATGCAACATAGGCAGGGGGATATGACAAGCAGCGAAACCTGATGGTCCCCGACTGGGATGCTTCGACGATGGCGTCAAATTCGGGGGGTTCGCTGAGGAACACGTTGTCGGGAAACCGAGCGAGTCCAAACCGAACGTGATCACCGGCCGCCATTCGCTCAAGCTGTGGTGCGTCTATGCGTCTATTGCTGATCAGGATAGGATATTTTAGGGACAAAGGAACTTGTTCAAATTTCCACAACTCGTCGCGCGGGGGGCTGGCTCCGTACGCCTCCTCATTGTGCTCGATTGCGATCCCCAAGAGGTTACGCGTAAAGTATTCCCTGGCTGGCAGACACTCGCCTAGCAACCGCTCGCTAGCCGGCTGGAGAGCTTCGACGGAGATCTCGAGCATTTGCGCAGGTGATCTCAGTAGTAGAGAAGCTTGCTCGACCAAATCCCGGAAGGATAAGGGGGATATAGTATCAGTTTCATCGAGTAGGTTGCACAATGCTTCTACGGCAAAGCCACCGACGGAGCTGACCGTTTGAAGCACTGACTGTAGCAAGCGTGGGACTTGCGACTTCAGTAATTGGCACATGCTGCTTGGCACATTGTCCTCCCAAGGAGAGAGGCGTGAAAAGAAAACCACGTTTCCAGGTGCGTAGACCAGACCCTGAATCAGGTCAAACAGCAGTCCCTCAGGCGCAAGCCATCCAATCAGCGGGCGACCCAGTTCCAGATAGTGTCGATATATCTTTGTAGTTAAAGTTGAATCACTGTGCTCAAAGCAGAATTGGAGTACCGGGACAATCTTTGCTTGCAGTGATATCCGGTCCAACTGTGAGACGTCCCCTCTTGTTATTAGGGTGTGTATTTCCTCCAGCTGTAAGGCGCAATCTGCCGTAGATGTTTGGGGAATAATTAATGAAGGGGGCGCTTTCTCAAAATTCGGTGTTATCTCCAGAGTATCGATGCTACTCATCAACAAATCTAGGGTTCGAAATGAATCCACATCGTTGTTACTAATCACGTAAAGTTCCTGTTCATCATAAGCTTTGCTTGCGTTTCTGACATGGCAAAAACAATCCCTTACTGCAGCTTGAATCCCTTCCCGTCGTACTTGGCCAATGTGAGTTCGGACCGTTTGGCTGAACCGATCAAGAGCGATACTCGCGACCCAATCGTGATTGACTCCCTCAACAATAGTCTGGTGGCGCTGACGGGCACGATTTGCTTTACCCTTGACTTGGCGAAAGGACGAATCATTGTTACCCGGTTGTCCGATCCAGATGAAAGTGTTCTGTCTCTGGCGGTTATACAGCTGAAAGGTGGTGTGATCGTAATAGAGCCTGTACTCGGCGCTCGTGATATGGATACGCTCACGAGTATTGCCCTGTGGTTGGGTATGCGGAAACGCGTACACAAGGACACGCTTTCCAACCAGGGCTTCGTCCTCGATGGCAATAGGTTGCGGGATATAAATCGCAATACTGAAGCGCGGGTTAACCTGCAGCACCAAAAACTTCCGATGGAACTGTGAAAAGGATTTCTCGAGAACCTCGAACAGATTTGCGAGTCTATCCTCAACGGAAAAGATACGTTTCCAGCGCATGCCGGGGTAATTGAGGTGAAGGGGTGTTAATTCGTTCGGTTGGAGGATATCGGACCTGAGGAGGCCATTCATAACCAAGGCTGGGAATTCAGTCGACGGAGGTAACACGTGTAAGAGCCAATGCTGTTGCTCTACCGTCAGTGCAGAAAGATTGAAGTAAGGGAGAAGCTCCGAGAGCTCAGCACTCCCGGTTCTTCGGCACCATTCGTAGGCCAGTCTGAGCATATGGAATTCAGAGCACATTCGCGGCTGACACAAGATGGTCTCTATCACCTCGCGCGAGTCGAACTCTTCCCAACTGCCTCGTTTTGCGATCCTCTGTTGAGACTCTTTCTCCGCTTCCAGATGCAGGATATTCAGAATGAATGAATCGTTATGCTCCTGTGTTAGCGTTGGAAGTTTCATGAGCCTTTCATCAATCTTTATCCGGTTACCATCAACACACAGCGAGTGAAGGCGATTGAGCTCCTGGCACTCGCTGCTAAGGGCACCGTCTTTGCTACGGACCGCCCATTCCAAGAAGAGTTTCTTCACGCGCCCTAGGCTGATGCTCGTATATCGTGCAAAATACTCGATCCGATCATCCACGGTGATGTCGGCAAAGGAGACGGTTTGTCGTCCGGGAGGATACCGTGCTGCCTCTGACAATGTTGAAGGAACCAGGTCAGGATCCCAGCAGACAAAGACTATGATGTAGAAGTTATTTGTCAACTCAGCGAAGAGAAGCGAAGAGAAGCGAACCAGCGTTATGACTTACAGGTATCACCATCGAGGTCCCCACCCGACATCTGGTCTGCGGCCGGCCGTTCGCCCTTGACCGAAAAGACAATGCAGTCCTTGAGATGCGCCAACTGCGGCCGATCAACGGCTCTCAGCTTCCGCAAATCTCCCGGATGGAGGCAAGGATTTCGAGTGACGAGAACTTCACAACCAGTGATTGTTGTCGGGCGTCCTCCGTTCATATCGTTCGTGACGCGTAAGAAGCACTCCCCCTCCTCCAAGGCCTCTCGAGGGTCACAGATACCGAATAACAGGCGAGACTTGGGGACGAGGATGCGACATTTCTCGGTCTCACGCTTGTTGAGCATCTTCTTGTACTCCCCTGCAACTAAACTGCGCAGGGGACCGGAGACCTTCTCGATGCCAGAAAGAATTAGATTCTCAGCTAGGCCAAACTGATCAAGAGAGCATAGAAATGTGAAAGCCACAGGGGGGTATATAAGAGCTTCCTGTAGCCGGGCAAAGTGCTCTTGCTGTTTGTTGAGAAGGACCTTGGTAGGAACTCCGAGAGCGCTTAAAAGCAGCACGATATCGTCATTAAGATAGCCGTATGTATAAGGCTAGGTAGTTAGTGACGATCATAAGTAGTGGGAGAAGAAAGAGCTTTTTACTTTGGAGTACGCAACCGCAGCAAAAGATCGATCCGCAGTGCCTGAGAACTTGCGCATGGACTGTCGAAACCGGAACCAGCATTCTTTCGGCATCTCCGGTTCAAGTGTAATGACACCCTTGTAACCCTTGAACCGAATTTGATAGACTGAGGGATGATAGCGTGTGTTGCGACTGATGATTGACATTTTCTGGGATAGGAGTTGTGCGGTCTTTGGCCCTATCAGCCCACATCCATCGGTGAAGTTATACCCTGACCTTTCGATATCATCGATGTCTTCGTACCGCCCATCCGGGACATCCATGAGGGCGTGACAGGAAGAGAAAAGCAGACCGATCCTTTTGGCCTTCTTCGCCACAGTTTTTATTTTCGAAAAGTCCCCTAGGGACTCCACAAGCTTTGCAACCTCAACCTTTGACCCTTGTAGTAAATAGCATGATCGAGATCTCAACTGGCTACAACTGTGCCCGTAAAAGCTGTATAAAATACCGTTCAGTGTGATGCCGGCCTTGAGGAGTCGGACGAGATAGTCTGCTGTCTCTCTGGCAGTGCAACTCTGCCACCTTCCTTCTTCGAACTGGCCGAGGCGAAAACCGGCAAAAGCTAGATGCAGTAGGTGGTCCGAGACCTGTGCATTAATAGCACGGTTGGGGTCTATCTTTGTGAACTGCAGCTCGAACTTTCGGGTTTCGGAGTTGGAGACAAGCTCCAAGGATTTGATCCATCGACCGGGGTTGGTAGATTGGGGTTTGGGTAAGTCGCGAACCTCATATGTCCATCTCGAGTCCGTTGGGAGGAACTCGGACTGTAGCAGGTGTGAGAACGTGCTTGGCCTTCGAGAGGCCATGGTGAGGCTTTGGTTACCGTTAACAAAGAAAGGAAACCAGCGAACGAATGTTCGGTAAAGATGAACAAGGCCGTGTGGCGGACGCTACTACTACTAGTAGTTTATGGGTTAGGTTACGTTTTTGGGTCAGTCGCAGCTGCCGCTGATGGTCGGCGGAATACGTGGTTCATCGAGGTTGGTTTAGTTCGAGCGGGGATCGAGCAGGGGTCTTGCAAACACCCCGTCCGGTTGTCGGTGTTCATGGATATGAACAAAGACCTCATATAATCCCTTGAATTCCCACCATGTAAATCGCACAACGCAGGCTCGGAAATGCAGGCAAGCTCTCTGTATATTATTGGTGCACAATGCACCGGCAAGACAACGCTTGTAAACGCCCTCCAAGATGCCCTATCCCAAAGATACCCTTCTCTATTACTCCGGCCGATCACAGAAGTGGCTCGAGAGGTCCTGCGCCAACATCAATTCACCCGCGATGATATTACCGACAGCCCAGAAAGAGCGCTCGAGCTCCAGCGATTGATCCTTGCCGCCCAGTTCGAGGAGGAAAACAAAGAGTCAACCACCCCCGTACTCTGTGATCGATCCGGAGTTGATCCCATCGTTTACGCAGTCAAATACGGGCCACGCCACGCGCAACAAGTGCTGGAGGATTCCCCGCAGTGGCACTTCCTCAGAGGCCGAATAAGAAAGTCGTTGGTAATTATCTGCCCGCCACATCGCGGATGGTACAAGGATGATGGAACTCGCCTGATGGCCAAGAGCTGGGCGGAATGGGAGGACGTGCATATCACTTTTGTCCAGGTGCTGGAAACAAATGGCATTGCCTATCAGGTGATGCCGCAAGAATTGCTAGATTTGCAGGACCGGGTTGATTTTGTCTTGCGCTTGTGGAATAGCCGTTAATTCACACGTGTTCTTGGGCGTTCGCTGCAAACCTCATCCGTAAAGATCACCGAGTGCTTGGGACGGCATTATGATCTTCTCCCCAAGTAGAATACGCTATACTACATCTGGTACTAACAACACGAGCCAGTGGGAATTCCCTAAAGAAGTCGTAAGCCCCAAGAATCCGGATTGGTTACACAAATCCAGTAGAATCTGGCATAATCCTTGGTGATATACCCCGTAGCCGTACGGAGGAGAGCTATTTAAACCCTACGGCTGCCTTTCCCCAGATTCATAGGAGAAAGAACAAAGAAGGGAAACGCATACTTGACTACAATGGCTCATTATCGTGGAACCCTGCCAGTGCACACACACGATCAGATCGATGCGTTTTTTAGTCACTACCCAGACTTCACCTATCAAAGGGATCAGCCGATTTATTCAGAGCTTTATCATATGTACGACACCTTCAATTGGCGGCGTGAAAACCCTGAGCGCGAAGAAGCCTGGAAACAATTTCGAGTCGCAGTAATTGAGACATTTAACTCGATCTTTGGATCGGATGCAGAAGACCTGGCTTCATGGCAGCGGATCTGCCGCTCTCTGAGAATCACACCGATACCACAAGGGCTGTTTGAGGCACGAAAGGTAAGTTTCACTCATCTCTTGTACGAATACAATAGGAGTTATAACAAGCCATAGGCCGTTGTCCAAACTCATGTCAACTTGGTCGATCTGCTGGAGTCTGTTCGAAATGGTAGCCCGGTCGAAACATTCTCCACATTGGAGGAATTACGGGAATATACCGTGAATGAAGGGAGGTATTTCCCGAAGGAGGAAGCATATGAAGGAGGTCTTTTACGGTATCTTCTGAGGGAGATTCTCAATGAGTATGAAGGAAAGCGACGAGAGAAAAGAGAAAAGAAGAGAGGGGGAAGGCAAGGTGGGAGGCGAGGGGGTAGGTAAAGAAGTCGTCAAATACCTTGCTTCTAGGAGTATCTGAAAAAAGTAAGGCTGATGTTCGGTTTAAGGAAACCAGACTGTATTCTCTGGTTTCATAGCAGCTAGTGATCACTAGGCGAATGACTATCAAAAATGAAGTGATTCTACGACAATCAAAACCCAATAATTAGTCAGATAATAGTATATTTTATAACTATCAGGCTGTGGGATGCCTGCCCTGCCTGGTAGTAGCTTTGATATCCTATCATCAAATGAAAAGGACTTTAATTCTTATACAAAAATAGTATCTAAGGCCATATAATTCCAGCACTGAATACCCTGTAATCAGAGGCATGTTTTAATCATGCAAGAGGTAACCTTAGTGCTATACTAATTTATAAAGGAATTTAGAAAGAGAAGAAGTAGTTTAATAATCTCAGCCCTAGAACATAAAACTCGGTCGGTTCGTGGATCCCGATCGATCCGCGGAACCCCCCCAAAATCTATGTACTGATCAACTTTGAAGTTATCTATACCAGCCAAAAGTGATTTAAATCAAATAAACTAATTATTCTGACAATTAGGATATCTGGTTCTAATATGGCCCTGAATATTATATTCTAAACTCCTTGGTGGAGCATGTTTTGGTGCCTCCGAAGTTAGAAGTGCAGAACTGCTTGACCCACCCCCCCTGCACTTCCAGTTGCTTATTTCTTAACAAAATAAGGTCCCTTGCTTCCTGAATTAATAGACTATCTATAGGAGTTATCTGACGCTTAGATTAACTCTTCTTCTATTTATCTTTTTTAATAGCAGCGCGGAGATCAGAGCTTTCCCTTGCCAGTAAACTAGCATTATAGATTGCTAACTGACAACCCTTTATAAACTTATCCAGCGGTTGCCCAGCCAACAACCCAACTCATTTCTTGGCGGGTTTCATGGGTTGGGTTTAACAAGGCTATTTGGAGTCTAAAATGTATCATTTTGTATAGCAAATAGAGGTGGCTGGGTTGCTTGGGTGGCCGGATGACCAGGGAAGTATGTTATACCCAAATGCATTCTTGCTTTTCCTCCCCAACAGCTCATTCCATCACAATCATTCCAACGTCGTAACATTCTAGACTGGCAACTTATCGCCTCTTTATTAGCAACATGTCTTTCGAGTATCAACCGCTTGATCCTATGAAGCTAGAGATCAGACTGCTGACCATTCTCCCACATCAAGAATTTGAAAGTCAAATCATCTGCACTCTTCGGACAGTGTCCCTGAAACAACATCCCCAGTTTGAGGCCCTCTCTTATGTCTGGGGAGGCTTAGAAGCGACAGAGAATATTGTGCTTGATGGAAATTCGTTCCAGATCACACCGAGCCTCGTCTCCGCTCTTCGATACTTACGGTTGGCGGACCAACCCCGCGTCATCTGGGCTGATTATATCTGCATAAATCAGGCAGATGTAGAGGAAAAGAGTACCCAGCTGCTGATGATGTGGGCTATATACTACATATGCACCCGGGTTGTGTGTTTTCTTGGTGGTCCATCGCCTAGGATCGAGGCAGTGATAACCTGGATAGAGCGATATGTTCAGAAAAAGGTCACGAAACGAACGCTGCCATGGTGGAAACACGATGGAAAAGCCTTATTCTCTGTCAATGCCAGGCTGAAAAAAGACATTGCCTCTTTAGCAGCGTATAAAGGAATGATCGATCTGATACATTTGCCATATTGGACGCGCATGTGGACATTTCAGGAATTCAACCTCGCGAAATACGAACCTATCTGCGTTTGCGGGAGGTTCGACTTCAACGCGTCGGTCCTAAGTCTTGCGGTACAGGATCGGCTGGTGGCCGTTGCTAGGACACTCGTCGCCAGGCTTGGCGATGTGCAAGAAGTGGGTTATGAAGAATTCGCAGAGCTGCTGGAGCAGCTTGAGTCTTACGACCCCGGATGCTTTATGACGCACGTTGACGACCGGAAGGGATTCCGCACTAAGAACAGGAAGGGTTTAACATCCCTTCTCTGGTTGACAGCGCGGCATCACTGTTCTGACCCACGGGATAAGATCTACGCTCTGTACGGCATGGCTCCTGCTGCACAAGATGCATATCCGGCTGACTACACGAAACCAGTGGAGCAAGTCATGAAGGAGGCCACGACATACATTATAACGAAGGAAGTGGGTCTCACAATCTTTTCCGTATTTCCCTGCCGAGTGGATAATGTCACAAATTGCCTACTGCCGTCATGGGTCCCAGAGTATCCCGAGAATGCTATCAATTCGGCTGATCGTATGGCTGAGAAAGGAAGAGCCGCACAGGGCATCGAGATCGGTAAATGGGCCATTCAGCGAGCAGACAAAGTACAACCATATGTCTCCACCGACCTCTCAACTTTGCACTTCTTGGCTGCCAGTGTGGGCAATTGCCAAGTGCTCTTTAAATTCGGCTCTGACGTCCGTGCAGTTGCCGTCCAGGTGACACAATTCCTGGAGACGATACCGAAGCCGTTAACCACTATCTGGGAAGAAGCAACAGTGCTTGAGAGGCTGATGCAGGCCATTTTCTGCCATGGTATGCCAAACGTGGATCTTCTTGCAGAGGACGTCGTCGCTATTATCCGGGCTCTCTCGGCCGGTGCCACCTCCACCCGGGGATGTCGCCATGGATGCTGGGATGATGAATTATGGGAGAAGGTCAGCGATGCCCTAGGCGAGGCCTGTCACAAGACCATGTTTCTAGTCAACAATGAGCGGGTCCGTGGCTTTGGGGTGAGTGGTGTCGCAGTTTCAAATGACGACGAGGTGTTCCTGGCGAACAAGGCCCCAAATCCACTAGTATTGAGAAGAAAGCCAGAGCAGAATAATGAGGGTAGAGGACTGCGGTATCAATTAGTTGGCCAGGCTTTTATTGATGGCCTCGCTAGATGCCAGACACCGAATCTGTTCTGTGATTATGTCCAGAAGCAACCTTTTAAAGAAATCTTAGTTGTCTGAGGTGATTAATGCATGTATATTATCTGTTCAAGGACGTGAGATGCAAGAATGTATTGGGCTAAAGGTCAACTATCGGAGCTCTGGCAAGCTCTCGTAGGTTTCTTAGGACATATTCCAGGTTCTGCTGTGACGCACGAGTCCTGGGGTGATCTCGTCCCAGTGTCCTCTGATTCCACTCATGGCAGGAAATTAGCAGTGGCCTCGCATCCTCCAGTCGATCAATTTTGGTATACGCGACGGCAAGGTTATTCATGATACCAATTGTCAGTGGATTGTCCTCGTCATCCAGTCTTCGAACCGACTCCAGTGCCTGTTCCAACGAGACGGCTTGCGCCATACCCTTGCCAGTATCGAGATCTTTGTATGTACCTGCCAGGTTCACAATGCATTTGATAGTTGTTTCGTGTGCCTCGCCTAAACTCGATCTAGCCGTGCCAACTGTGCTTTCTTGAAGCCGAGTGGCCCTCTCCAGCTGACCAAGCGACCGGTAGGCTACTCCTGACAAATCCATCGAGGCGATCGTCAAAGATCTTCTCGGCCCAGATGCGCGTCCGTAATTCCAGCACTCGGCCATGTAGCTCGGCTGCTTCGTCGAACCGGTCATGATTCGCGTAGCTGTTTGCAAGGTTATTCATGCTCGCCATTTTCGCTGTCGCCTCTTCACCCTCGATGCGGATCATAAGATCCTGCGCCTTCTTCTCCAAATTCAGTGCCTCCTCATCGCATCCGAGACCCTTCAGATCCAATGCAAGATTATTGAGACTTTTTGCTGTATAGACATGGTCTTCACCCAATAGCCGTGATCTTCTGGCGAGGACGTCTCTGTAAAGCTCTTCGGCTTCCTGGAAGCGACCCTGCGCGCGGTAGTTGAAGGCTAGAACCATGTGCACCAGATGGGTCTACGCGTGATTTGGCCCAAAGTTGCGCTCACAGAGCTGAAGCGCCTCTAAGAGGGGCCGATCCGAAGACAGCCATGAGCGATGAAGAACAGCTTGAGGTCAATGCATGAAGTAAATCTTTATTAAATGCACTAGCAGGATGGTGATGATGCGCTGATTCTACATTAATCTGCGTTTTCTCCTAACCCTAAGCACGAAGACTAGCTAAGACTTATGGAGATACAAAAGAAACCGTAGCACCTTTATACTAATCTTCCTGCAACGGGATCGATAGGATCGAAGCTCGATCCCAACGATCCACTCTCCAGGACTAAAGATTACGTGACTGCCTTCCTTCACTGCAGCAAGATGGCTTCTCTGCGCAGACCTGATTCTGCCGAGCCTCAGGGCCATCCTTCACGCGTCCTGTTTCGACACCGCCCTCTCACGTGTCGTAACAAAGCCCCAGATTACATAGTCCCGGTAATTCCGCCGCTTACTGAGATAAACTGTGCAGTGATCCACCGGCTCTTTTCTGATACTAGCAGAAGCGTAGCATCAGCCAGATCCTCCACTGACCCGAGGCGATTCGCAGCTCGCGTCTTTTCATACATAGAAAGCTGAAGCGCAGTTGGAGACCCGTCAGGGGCCACCAGATACGCTTCCGACATATCTGTTGGAACTGGACCTGGTGCGAGTGTATTGACGGTAATTCCATGGCTCTTGCCAAGCTGTCCGACATTTCGTTAGATGGTTGTCGAGCGTAGAGAGTGGGAAAACACCAAAGAAAGCTTACCTCGCCAGCCCACAACGTTGTCAGGGCATCCATTGCAGCTTTTGTCGCACCATATACAGGGGGTGGGATCAAAACTTTCGAGGCGATGGAGCCGATGTTGACGATGCGGCCGCCTTGCGGCATTCGACCTACGCCAACAACAGCTTGTGTCATGTAAATCACGCCGAAGACGTTAACGGCGAATTCATATTCGAGCTGCTCTTCTTTAACCTCCAAGAGAGGTGTGTTGCGTGCAGCTGCTGCGTTGTTGACTAGAACAAATGGCCAATCAGTCTTGTCCAACTACCCGGAAAGAACATCACGCCGCCCATGACATACCGAGAATATCGATGTGATCGATGCTAAATGCTTTCAGGATTTGCTCCACCATGTTCTTCGCAGTATCGTAATTTTCCACCCCTCCTTGTACGACGGTGGTTTTGGTGCCAAACTCTTTATTGATGTCAAGCGCTACCTTCTCAGCCCGCGCCTTGGAGCCCTCCGACACATAATGAATTGCAACAGACGCGCCGTTACGGGCAAAAGCTCTGGCGATAGCGGCACCGATGCCAGTCTCTCTGCCAGAACCTGTAACCAAAGCAGTCTTTCCTGCAAGTGAGAGTGTGTCGGCCGACATATCCAGAAAATTAGCAAAGAAAGCTATCGAAGCAAAGGATCACACAGCTAGTTCTAAACTCTGATTAGCAAGAAGCCATGTTTTATATATATGACAAAGTTGACTATATGGAACTACTACTAATCATTTTATATATACTAAATAGATGCTATTATAAATCATCAAGTTATAAAAAGCCGGGAAACCAAAATTGTTCTATCTACGAGACCCCTACTCCTGTTGATTATAAATATCACGGGCAAAATTATCGCGGCCCCGAATCATTCAATTAATGCCGCATTAATATCACGGACAATTAACTATCCAGCTTACCAAGCGTTCGTTCAACGCTGTTTCTCGGGTGCCGAACTGAATAATCTATGTCCTGATGTTCCCACCATTGAATTTTACCGGTACTTTTAAGCAGACCAACCCTCGATTCTTGCAGTCTCTGTATCGAACTGTCTTTCTCCCAATCAATCAATCATTCATTTACTCGCCATGTCTCTCAAAGCCCTCACTCTCTGGACCCTCCGGGGCCACGCCGGTACGCCCAACCCCTGGAAGGTCCTCATGGTCCTGGAAGAGCTCAAGGTTCCCTACGAGCTCGAGTTGGTCGATGTTGGCGACCTAAAGAAGGAACCCTACGAGTCCATCAATCCTAACGGTCGTGTTCCCGCCCTCGAGGACCCGAACACCGGCATCACCATCTGGGAATCCGGCGCCATCCTCGAGTACCTGGTGGAGACATACGACAAGCAACACACCATCAGCTTCACCGCCGGCTCGAAGGAGTACTACGACAGCAAGCAATGACTACACTACCAGATGTCCGGCCAGGGACCGTACTTCGGGCAGGCCACCTGGTTTACGGTCTACCACCCCGAGAAGGTGCCCAGTGCGGTCGAGCGCTATGTCAACGAGATCCGTCGTGTTTCGGGCGTGCTCAACCGATCGCTCCAGAACAAGGAATACCTCGTTGGCGGCAAGTACAGCTATGTCGATGCTGCTTTTGTGCCGTGGTTCGAGGTGGCTGCACTCTTCTGGTCGAACGAAATGGATCTCGAGAAGAACTTCCCGCATGTTAATTCCTGGTTGAACCGTATCAAGGCTCGCCCGGCTATTGCTAAGACCATTGATGATAAGGCGAAGGCTGCGGCTACGGAAGGGAAATAAGGCAATGTGATGGCAGATGCAACTCCTAGATAGAAGACGAAGGTTTATGATTAAATCCAAATACATATATCTTCTATGATTCGTGGGAAGTAATGTCATAAGTCGACATTAATTAAGACAGCACGTAAGTACACCAAGATGTGTGACGTAGATGTATGCCTTGGAGTGTTACGGACCACCTGGGAACCTCAAGAGAAACAACCAGGACCAACCAAGCCTACGCCTGAAACCACGTCACGTGCGAAGCAGGAAACAGCTTCCAGATCACCGGCACGATGGTTACAACTTTCTCTAACTTTCAACCTGATCGTACAAGAAAAAGTGCTTGCAGTGGACTCACGAAAATCACTTACAGTGGACTGTGTGGGTCCAAATTCTGCCTCGGACTGATTGGGAGGAAGTGGGAGGAAGTGGCTCCCTGACCAACGTGCCGAGGACACATTCGAAGGATGGAGCTGAGGAGTATCATGCTTCAGGGTAGATGCTCGTTTCCGTGGACGTGAGTTTGACTTGTGGGTCGGTGGTTTAAGACGATGGAGAGAGGAAAGCTAGCGCTAGATCTACAAAGCAATTCTGGATAGAGAACTAACGACAAGAGATTGAACCGACTCGAGGAACGGCTGAATTCAATTCGAACTGCTGAATACCTACGGAACGGAGGCCTATCCGGACAAAAGGGAAATAACTAATTTTACTTGTCATGACTTTGTATACCACCTTAATGACCGCCTGTATTTATCTAAGCCCCTGTAATTAGGAGTTTAGGAGATCTATAGTAATCTGCATCTCTTTGCTTTATATACAATCTTGATTACTACCATGCCTTGTCCCTGGGAACTGTGTCCACCATGGTATAGGCCAAGGGTTACAGCCCATAGCTGAAATCGTTGGGGCTCGTTTATCACAGCAGCTTTATTCTTATTCTGGGCACCGACCAGCTCATCCAGCGCCTTGAATTGGCGACTCACCCTTTTTCCTGCCGTGATGAGAGACTCCGTGGGGTTTGGGTTACTCGAGGCCATCCTTCATATCTTGCCCGGACCACGAAACCCGAACAGGCCAAAAGATTTTCTTTGAATCAGATCTCTATATCCCACCCCATGCGACATACTTGGACAATACACAAATCAAGGATCTGTTTGGATAACCAACGGCTGACATCTTCCAGGTCCCTGAAATAGCAAGTGTTATCCATGAATACCTCGGTGATGGGTATCTACCCTACCAACGAGCAGTTGTTTGCTGTGAGAACATTTTGACCGAATCGCATCTTATCTTGGGGGTCTGTCTTCCAGTGCGGAGGTACACGACCACTTATATTTTCTTTGAATTTGAGCTTAATTTGGATTAAAACTGTGCCAGGGAAGCCTCTCTGCTCTTGTTTAATTGTATCCACCCAAAGCTGGGTAATATAAATTTACAAAGAAGATCAAGTTCAGCTTGCAAAAAGAGGAGTTGGACATGAAAATCAGACCTTGATAATGCTACCGCCACCCCTGCGAGACAAGCCTCTCGAGAATGGAGGTAACGCTCGAGTTGTCTTCAACAAATATTATGAAACTCAACCTGTCTCTCAATGCCATTCGCAATTCCGCACACAAATTATGCTCAGCCATCTTGTTTAGTTTTGTTGTGGACTGTCATCCCGAACATGAGACAATGCTATTCCTGGAAGGCCAATCAAGTCTCATGGAGAAGAGGCAGGTAAGGCTCAAGAAAGGGCCTATTGGATTTACAGTTGTGATCCCTCCCAGTGATCTCTACTGATCCCCGCCAGCATGCTATAAAACCCACGTGAAAGTGCTCGAAGATGACATGGACTATGATGATACCTATGAGTCCCTGTATCTTAAGCGGTCTTTCCTGCAAATGTTAACTTCTATTATCAACGGCTAGTGTAAGCACAGGACCACGGCAGACTACTGTCACAATCACTCTACCCACACAAACCACTGATGTTCGACCACAAGCTATGGATAATCTCTGCCATTCGCTACATCAAGCTGAGCATAGTGAACAATCTCTTGACCTATATCTTTCCCGGGATGGCTTTCTTTGTTATTCCCACTAGCCGCTCGAGGCGGGTGCTATTATGACCCCCGGAGTGTCAGACAAATGTCATGTTGCTGAGCCAAATCCTCGCGGCCACGAATATGACAAGTCAGCAGCCCCAAATCCATTGGACTCTAAACCAGCACATTGTAATCGCATTCAACGTCTCATCTTCAATCCTGCCGCTATACTCAACTCCGTGGCTGAGCTTCGCCTTCACAAGCCAAGATTTGTGTTTTGCGCGTGATATTCAACTGTCTGCAGAGAGGCCACTATATGCAAGAAACCCGGAACCTTCCATCCGAAGGAAATTTTCCGGAGATATACAAACTTCAACGCGGGACAAATGTAGCCAAAAACGCTGCATGCTTGAGTTAGGCATTATTCTGCTGGAGCTATGGCATGCCAAACCCTTTAAGTCTTATGCCACCGAAGTGGGCCTCCATATAACCGACAGCTTCGGCCATCGATATGATGCGGCTGTCATGGATTGATTTTAGCATATACCATATTTTGCCATGCTATTTGGATGTTGTCAAGAGGTGTATCGAGTGTACTTTTGCGACCAGCTACCCCGTCCCAGATTGGGACGACATGATGTATGCGCATCATTAACTGCTAGAAGCGAGTGATTGTGTGGCAGGTATAGAATCTGATCTAATCTTAGAACCTGTTCGCAATTGCATGTATAAGGTGAACAGTCACAATTGCATGATGTACAATGATAATGACAATTAAAAATCTGTTCTCTCCACATCCAGTACTTATCTGATAGCAGTGGTGTATTTCTGGATTAATGAGCTCTAAAGCTATGATAGTTCACATATCGCGAGACAGAGACATCTGGCAGCGTAGTCTGCCTTTTGTCCTGTCTCCGAGGAGAGCTCAGTCTCACAGAGATCAAATGCCATGCGTAGATAGGTGGTTTGGGGTTCGGAAAAGGTTCGGAAAATCTATGGATGAGGAACTAAATAAGTATCTATTGTTAGATGCCTAGTATTAATGCAGTTCTCCAAAAACCAAACTAAAGCAGGCTTATAATTGTCTAACTACTTGCGACGGGCCGCCCCAAACTATCATGCCATGTTTGACAAAGAGCTCAACGCCCCTATCTGTTTTTGGGTTTTATCCAGATTTCTATCACCTTAAAGGAATTTGATATGTTCATGTGAGAATTGATTGGGGAAAACAAGGTATAGATGGCAGCCTGGTCAAGCTATCCTCCAATAGATCAACAAGAGTTATTAGAACAGGAAACACAGGCTTAAATAACAGAATGCACCGGCTCCTCTTCATTTCTATATCTCTTCCAACCCTTCTCCATCCGAAACTTGGTATTTAACAGGGTTATAAATAGCTCATCTCTCTGCACCTGCATCCCCAACCGATCCGGACACCGCGCAGCCAACCCCTCCGTCCCATTCACCCACTTATCAGCCAGCGCTTGATCCAGCACAGGATCCCGATCCGCATACCAAGACATCAGATGCGGGAGAAACTTCGCAGCGTAATCCGTCGGGGGGGGGGGGGGGGGGGGGGGGGGGGGGGGGGGGGGGGGGGGGGGGGGGGGGGGGGGGGGGGGGGGGGGGGGGGGGGGGGGGGGGGGGGGGGGGGGGGGGGGGGGGGGGGGGGGGGGGGGGGG